>JAABKJ010000254.1:0-54797 GCA_011634705.1 Andricus grossulariae
CCAAAAGTTTGGCGCGCCGTTCATCCCTCTATCGGATCGCAACGTTCTCAAAATAAGAGAGTAGACGTCTTGAACACTGGGCGCGCTGCCGCTTGTGTGTTTAGCTCAGAAGTGGTACTTATAAGTACCGCAGTCGCCCTAAATTTCTTTCCGTGTAATCGAAAATAAATAGATGTGATCCGGCATAATGTGGATGTTCAGTAGGGTGGATCGAAAAAAATCCAAATGATTAGATTCATTGATAATAGCACTGGAAGTAGGTGAAATTAAGGGAAATGAGGCGAGAGCAAGTAGGGATTTTGAGAGAAAATAATGGGTAGGGAAGTAGGCGAATTTAGGAGAAATTAGGGGCCAGGAATTAAGGAAAATATAAAATGAGGGGGAGTAAGGAAAGCGAGGGGAAATAAGAGGGGATAGTAGAGGAAGTGGGGAAAGTGAGGGGAAATTAGGATAGGGAAAGAAGGGAGTTTGAGAGGAAATAAAGGGTACGGAAGTAGGGGAATTTATGGAAAATTAGAGGCCATGAATTAAGGAAAATGTAACATGAGGAGATGTGATGAAAGCGAGAGGAAAGAAAAGGGGAGAGTAGAGGAAGTAGGGAAAGTGATAGGGATTTAGGAGAGGGAAAGTAGGGAGTTTGAGAGGAAGTAAGGGGAAGGGAATTAGACGAAGTCAGAAGAAATTAGGGGACGGGAAGTAAGGAAAATGTAAAATGATGGGGAGTAAGAAAAGCGAGGGACAATAAGAGGGGAGAGTAGACGAAGTAGGGAGATTGAGGAGAAATTAGGGGTGGGGAAGTAGGGGATGTGAGGAAAATTAGGGAGGAGAAGTAAGAAAAGCGAGAGTAAGCGAGGGGAAGTAGGGGGAATGATTATAAATGAGGGTGACTGTAGGAGAGTAAGTTGTGGCTGTGGAAGGGATGCAGAGGAGCAGGAGTAGGGATGCGAGGAGAGGCTGAAGTAGAGGAGAAGCTGAGGATGGGGCATGCGACGTGTAAGGTGAGGGGAGGGGTGTAGGGTAATGTAGGTGAGTATGTATGGGGAAGGTAACTAATGTGTCAATAGTATAAGAAATCTTTTTTTGCAGGCGCTCGACGCATGATGTGACTACTTTTTTCCATCTAAGATTATTCACTTTTATGAACTTTTCCCAAAAAAAAAAAAGAAAACATGTTTTTCCATACACAACAATTCAAAAAATGTTTAATTAGAAAATTTGCAATGGACTACCCCAATGGTGAGAAAATTCTTTAAAAATTTGTTTTGAAATTCGTTCTCAATACCAGAAATAAACTTGCCATCGCTATTGCTAATAAATCTAATCATTTAGAGTTTTTTCATTCCACCCTGATGTTCAGTGTGTGATTTTGCCCTGCATTGGTAGCGCTGATTGACTGTCAATTTGAGACATGCGAATAGGCCTGGCTGCAGTTTGTTTGGGGACAGGGTATTTCTGTGTCTGTGTCACTCTATATTCTAGCGAACGAGCCAAACCGAGGAATAAGAATCTGGTTGCGAGGTCGACGTACCCAGATCGATCTCTTCCGAGAATTGAGCTTTGCGAGCTTGCGGCCCTGGTAGAGGAGGTCACGCTTCCTCCCATATACACCTACCTCGAGCACTTTACCCACGTCCCACACTAAGTCTGGGAGCCGTCTCGTGTTTGCAATCTTTGGTTACCTTTTGAGCCTCCCTTTCGACCCTCGCATCGGTGATAAGCCTTTCCCGGAAGGGAAGAAAAGAAAATTTTCCAACCGCAATTTGCCCGCAGCGGCGATCGATTCTTACCCTCCTGTAACGTTTCAGGGAAAAAGTAACGTCTTTCTTTAGCAAGTGGTATAACGTGAGGAAAAGGGAGGATGAAAAAAAGAATTGACGAAGGAGGAATTTGTGTTCAGTTTGATATATTTCTGTAAAAAATGGGCAACAGTGAGGGGAATACCGATAATGGGATATAACATAACACATCCAATCGAGGCGACCGAAAAATACCGAATTCCTGAATCCAAACAACTAAAAAGATTGTTTTCAACCAATATTATCTATGCATTAAAAATGCAAGAACGACATATTTTGATCAAAGAACAGTTTTTTAAATGTTCAATGTAATTATTAAATCATTGTTTAAACTTAAAATAACACTAATTGAAACAAAAGTTTCTCAATGCAAGTTTTTTTTAAATGGTATAGTAGTTTTTTAAATTGTTGATCTTGTGATAAAAATCTTGTTCTTGTATTGTTCTTTTTCATTGGGAAATATTTTTTTCCCAATTATTGTTATTTCAAATTAAAATAATCATTTTTTTGAGTACATTGAATATAAACAAAAAATTATCAAAATATATTATTATTGCATTCTAATCGAATATTTTGAGTGAGAAACATTTTTCTAACTGTTTAAATTCGATAATTTTCTAGAATCGGGAACTTTCCAGTATCAGATATTTTATAATTAGGCACTTTTTGTTGGAAATATTATTCTTTGGGAATTTCCAAATTCGGTAATATTATAAATTGTTCGACTATTTATTTTTTTGAGAATTGCTCAAGTCATGATTTTTATATTTGAAAATTTTATATTTTCGAGACTTTTCTATTTTGAATATTTTCTTTTTCGGGAATTTCACAGTGTCAGGATATTTATTTTTCAGGATTTTTCAGTCATTCCACCCATTTCCGGAAATAAGGGTACAATAAAAAGTAAAATAAATAAATAAGTAATAAAAGTAAAATTTTTAAGCAAAATTCTTCTATTTTGCACTATTACACAATTTCAGAAAAATTCAAGTAAGTTTAAGAGATATTTACAATATATGAAAAGATTTAAAATAAATTTTAAACTTTACAGGATTTCTAGCAATTTTCAATGTAAATTTTGGTAAGATTTTGAAGAAAAAATTTAGTAACTTTTTAAGGATTTTCAAAGGCTTCCAGGAAATAAGAAAATTGTCTTAAGTTGCCTGGAAATATTTTTAATAATTCTTTATTTTCAAAAATTATTCTTAAGAGAATATTAGAAAATATTTTGAAACATTTCAAAAGATTTTCCAAATGTTTAGAAAAAACATCTGTGAGATTTGAAGGCAATTTTTTTTAATCTCGAAAGATTTTGTTTAAATTTTCAGGCGAAATTAAAGAAAAAATTAATTATTATGTAGATTTTCAAAGAGTTCGAAATCAAATTTTGAAGCTTTTCAAGTATTCTGAAAGATTTAAAGATGATAACAATTTTTTCTAAGATTTCTGGGAATATTAAAAATAATTTTTTGTTTTAAAACCCCCTTTTTGGTGCAAAATGTATCTTTTCTGATATAATTTGACGGGTTTTAATTTAAAATTAAAATGTTTTCAATTTAAATATCAACTATCACTTTTTTCGTTGAAAATTCATTTTTTTTTGTTAAAAATTCAACGATTTGATTGAAAATTAACTTTTTTTTTTTTAATTTTGATTTGACATATCTGTAATCTTCCAAAATCTTGTTGAATTCTCACAAGAATCTTCGGAAATGTATATTTATATTACCTTAAAACAAAGAAACTTAACAAATAGTTACTCGAAATTTTTAATTTGTATTAACAATTATTTTTTCCATGAAACCGAAAAGTTACACGAGTGCGTAGTGCATGTTTGATAATGCTAGTAAATATAAAAAATAAGGTACTATTGACTTTTCTTTAACAAAAATTTATCGATATTTTTTAAAAATATTTTACCATTTTGGTGGATGTAGTACTTGGCTGATTCAAAAAAAAAATTGTTTGCATCAGTCGAATTACTTTTCGACTAGGAAGAAGTTTTTTTAAAAGCTTCTGTAACTATTCACTGTGAAATTCAGAATTCATTAAAGTATACAATTTTACATTAATTTTTTTAATTGAAACAACACGATGTTTTACTGTGACAACTTGCTTAATATGTAATCCTGTATTTGTTGTCCGGACTGTATTATTTATTTAAAAAATAAGTTATAAATAAATAAGTAATTAAAGCTCTAAGATCTACTGGATCAGGAATTCCGAAGTCGTTATATGAAATTCTTTTAAACAATAAATCAGTACTTCCATTATAAAATTATTTAATCCATATTAGTATTTTATTTTTAAATCCTGTTGCCTCAAAGATAAATCAATATTCGTGTCTGCATATTTAACGAAGTTTACAAGAAAAAGTAATCGCTGTTGTTCGTGACTAATTGTGAGTAAAAGGGCCTTTCAGTAGTAACGGCCTTTCGAGCCAGCCCCGGATCATCTCATGTAAAATGTTTCGACATATTCCATAAATGTATAAATTTCACTAATAAATTATAAATTCCGTAAATATACCCCCATATAACACCATTTTTAGTTACAGTTTATTGGTTATTATAATTTAGTATTAATTGACACTTTACTCTCGACTTTAATTGTTTATTGTAATTAATTACAAAATGTTCACTGAGTTTTCATTTTAAAATTCTGTCTAAGAATTCTAAGAATTTAGCGATGGCAATGTATTTTTTTTTAACCAGAAACTAAGCAAACCCGTTGTTATTTATGCCCATTGAGGTTCTTTTATATTAAACTAGAAAAAAATACGCACGCGAGTATTATTTTTTGGTCGAACGCAATTTTTAAATTAAAATATAAAATTAAAATCATTAAAAAATATTTATATATCATAGTATCTATTATCTAATATATTAGAAAAGTAAAGCATGGACAATATTTTTGATAATAATTGATGAGAATTGACATCTTAACTTCAGAATTAATATATAATATTATCGTTTAATATGTGGACAAGCAAGCCGTTGCATTTATCTTCAAAAGCGTACCAATTGCTGACGAAAAACGCTAGCATAAACAAAATTTGTTCAAAATTTTAAGTTTTATTTTCTAAGTCGAATCTTTTTTGCATTTAAAATAATATTTACGGTGAAAAACGCTAATATATACTCCATTATTGTTTAAATATTGAAAATATTTCTTGAAATCTAATTATTTTTTATTAACAATAGTAATTTTAGATGAAAAACTCTTACATAACATAAGGAAAAATTGAAAAAACTTTAACTATTAAAAAATGCAGGGTCTTATTTCATTTTCATTTCTAAATTATATTTGGAAAATATGATTTTTTCACTGATACAAAATAAATCTTTAAAGAAATGTACGAATATTAAGCGCTTAGGAATATTATTAAGATAATATTCCCAAGACCTTTCCTAGACCCAAAAATGACCCTCAGATGTCAATAATCCCTGTCTAGCTCTCCTTAGCCGCAAAAGCCACCCGTATCCAGCCTTTCTAGCCCCGAAAATCACCCCTAAGTGTAAAATCCCCTTATACAGTCTCCAAAGCCCCAAATATCACCCCTAGGTGTCAATACTACCTGTCCAGCTTTCCCTAGCCCCAAAAAAGACGGCTGTCCAGTTCTTCCAGCCCCAAAAATCACCCCCAAGTGTAGAGTCTCCTCGCTCGGCACTCCCCAGCCTCAAAAATTACCCCTGAATGTAACATTCTCTTTTTCAGCTTTTCCCAGACTAAAAAATCACCCCTAGGTGTCAATACTACCTGTCCAGCTTTCCCTAGCCCCAAAAACGACGGCTGTCCAGTTCTTCCAGCCTCAAAAATCACCCCTAAGTGTAGAATAGAATCGCCTCGCTCAGCACTCCCCAGGCCCAAAAATTACCCCGAAATGTAACATTCTCTTTTCCAGCTTTTCCCAGACTAAAAAATCACCCCTAGGTGTCAATACTACCTGTTCAGCTTTCCCTAGTCCAAAAAACGACGGCTGTCCATTTCTTCCAGCCCCAAGAATCACCCCTAAGTGTCGAGTCCCCTCGCCCGGCACTCCCCAGACGCAAAAATTACTCCTGAATGTAAAATTCTCTTTTCCAGCTTTTTCCAGCTTTTCCCAGCCTAAAAAATCACCCCCAGGTGTCAATACTACCTGTACAGCTTTCCCTAGCCCCAAAAACGACGACTGTCCAGTTTTTCCAGCTCCAAGAATCACCCCTAAGTATTGAGCCCCCTTGCTCAGCACTCCCCAGTCACAAAAATTACCCCTCAATGAAAAATTATCTTTTTCAGCTTATCCCAGCCTAAAAAATCACCCCTGGGTGTCAATACTACCTGTCCAGCTTTCCCTAGCCCCAAAAACAACGGCTCTCCAGTTCTTCCAGCCCCGAAAATCACCCCTATGTGTGGAATCCCCATGCTCAGCACTCCCCAGGCCCCAAAAATTGCCCCTGAATGTAAAATTCTCTTTTTCAGCTTTTCCCAGCCTAAAAAATCAGCCTTATGTGTCCATAATTCCTTTTCAGCTCTCCCTAGTCCCCAGAGCCACCCTTTTCCAGCTCACCCCTGCCCCAAAAATCACCTCTAAATACTAATACTCATTTTCCAGCTCTTTCAATCCCCAAATACAACCCTTGTGCAGCTATTTTGGAGGCGAAAATACCCTCTACGTGGAAAATCCCCTTGCACAGCTTTACAGCCACAAACATAACTCTTATTGTAAAATACCTTCGCCCAGGTCTCCCCAGCCCCAAAAATCATTGCTAAGTTTGAAATCCCCCTTTCCATCTCTAGCTAACTCGAAAATCATCCCTGAGTGTAAAATCCACCCGTCCGGCTGTCCCTAGCCCCAAAAATTACTTATTATTATAGAACACAGACGTGTTCTATAATAATAATATAGATTTAAGCTGTCGTGCTGCCCCAAAATATTTGCTTCTGGTGTAATTAAAGCACTTCGTAAATAACATATTGTTATAGTATATAAACTTTATCGTTTAATTTTAATAATGAAAATCTAGTTTTTAAATTTAATCTATTTTATAAAACACTAATTTTTTATAGCGAAGCCAACGTCACAAATTTAAAAGCATTTTTTTTAATTTAACTTTTTATATATCGTTTTTGCCTAACTTAGTTATCGTTATTCTTTTGTGATTGAAAAAATATATTTTTAATTTTTGAAATAATATTTTTAATTTTTTTTTGTATTGATAACAATCGTGATATTGAAAATATAAATCGGAAATATTGACTTTGGAGAGATAGGTTAAAACGAGCACATGAGAAGAACTTCTGTGAGAAATTTTCATCAAAGGGGATATTTCTAAATCGTCTTACATCGATCATAGGCAAGCTCACGGTTCAGTGCACTTTTTGATTCATCGAGCCATGTAGTTCGAAATCTTCCGTTTTCCGTGCGAACATAAGAGCTAAAGCTCAATAGAGCTTTCAGGAAAATGGAATCAAGGCAAAGTGGAAAATTCACTCACTAAATTTAATTAGTAAAATATGACTAATTGTCAGCTAAATTCTACTAATTTCTCTAGCTAGAATTCACTCACTGATAATTAGCAAAAATATACTGATTCAATTAGTAATTACTTCTATAGGTATGCGCACTATCCAAACTTGTAATTATAGATTTCTTAGACATTTTTAATGTAAACGATCCTAGACAAAAGAATTCAATGCAAGAAATATTTTATTCATTTATTTATATTTTTTGTGACTTTATTTTTCGCGTTTTCGAATTAATAGAACCCAATAAAAAAAAGTTCAAAATTCAAACATTTTGGTAGAAAATTCTACTATTTGATTGGAAATAAAATTTTGTATTGAAAATTCGAAAATTCGTTTTTTCGATTTCAAAGTTTGTATTTTCGATTTCAAAAATCAACGATTTGAATGAAAATTTTTTTCTTTCTTAACTAAAAAATCTTTCCTGGCTGAAAAGTCAACACTTTTGTTGGAAATTCCCTTTTTTTGGTTTGGAAATGCATCTCTTTTGGTGAAAAATTAATCTTTTTTTGGTTAAAAATTTAACTTTTTGGCTGAAAATTAATCAGTTTTGTTTGAGGATTCTACCATTTTGTTTAAATATATTTTGGGTTTATTCAATGGTTTTTTATTAAAAATTAAACTCTTTTTTGCTTGAAATATCAACTATTACATTTCTTTTTGAGAATTCATCTTTTTGGCTTGAAAATTTAACAATTTGGTAAAAAAATGTAACTATTTGCTTGAAAAATAATTTTTATGCTAAAGATTCATCTCGTTGATGGAAAATTAAACTATTTTGTAGACAATTCGTTGGGTTTTTTATTGAAAATTATCTTTTCGTTTATATTTTTGGTTGAAAATTCATCTTTTTCTTTGAGAATTAAACTACTTTGTTGAAAATTCATTTTTTTTTGTTGGAAATTAAGTTTTTTGAATTAAAATTGAACTATTCCATTTTGGTTAAAATTTATATTTCTTAGTTGAAAATTCTACTGTTTGATTAAAAATATACCCTTTTTAGTTAAAAATTACACTATGTGCTTGAAAATTCATGTATTTTATTTATTTAAATCTTCTTTTTTGTAGAAAATTAACCTTTTTTGGTAAAGATTCCATTTTTTGGTTAAAAATTCAACTTTTTTTTTGAAATTTTATATTTTCCTATAGAGACCACCTGTTTTGAATTAAAAATAAAAATAAAATTTTGTTGAAATATCAATTTTTACATTTTTTGTTCAAAATTCATCATTTTGGTTGAAAATTTAACTTTTTGGTTGAAAATAAATCTTTTTGGTTAAAGATTCCATCATTTCCTAAAAATTCGTATGTTTTAGTTAAGTTCTATCATTTTTAGTTTAAAATTAAAAAACAAACTTTTTCGCTTCAAATATGAACTATCAAGTTCAACTCATTTTCAAAAAATGCATTTCTTTGGTTGAAAATTTAATTTTTTTTTTTTAAATTTGTTTCCTGTTTTGGTTGAAAATTCATGATTTTAGTTGAAAATTCTTCTGTGTGGTTAAAGATTTAACTATTTTGTTCAAAATTTTTGTTTTTTGATAAATTTAATTTTTAACTGAAGATTTAACTATTTTATTTTTGGTTAGAAACTTATATTTTTTAGTTGTATATTCCACTATTTGTTGGAAAATGTATCATTTTTAGTTAAAAATTTAACTATTTAGTTGAAAATTCACATCTTTTTCTGGAAAAATGTCTTCTTTGTAGAAAATTAATCTTTTTGGCTAAAGATTTAATTATCTCTTTAAAAATTCAACTATTTTGTTGAAATTTACTATTTTTCGATTAAATTAAATTGTTTTTGATTACAAATGAATTTTTTTGTAAAATATCAGCTTTTACATTTCTCGTTGAGAATTCATCTTTTTGGTTGAAAATTCAACTGCTTGGATAAAATTAAGTTTTGATGTTATATTTTTTGACTGGAGTAGCAATTTACTTTTTCAATCAATATAATGATAGTTTTTAATCTACTAGACTGAATCCAAAATGCCTATTATTCTTAGCTGTGTAAAAAATTCATCAGTAGCTAGAAAAGAATTTTTTGACAATTAAGAATAAGAGCCAAGGCGAAAAACTGCTTTGTTTAAAGTTGAATTACTTTGTTAGAAATTAATTTTTTTCAAGGATTCACCATTTTATTTAAAAATTCATATCTCTGGTTCAAAATTTAACTATTTTTTTGCATTTGTCTTTTTTGGTTGAAGTGTTATCTCCTTAGTTGAAAATTTAACTTTTTGGTTTGAATTTTAAGTATTTGGGTAAAAATTCATCCATTTTGTTGAAAATTCAATATTTTTATTTAAAATGATTCCCTATTCTCGAAACAGTTGAAAAATGTTTTTCAGCTCCTTCTTGTAATTGAGGATTAGACATAGAAAAGGTATATAGCCCGAAATAAGAAACATTTTAGGCCCTAACACGAAAAATACAACATTACAAAAATAACTGATTTATCAGTTAAAATCTTTGAAACTGATTTAATTACATGAATTTTCACTCATTCAGATTTAGAGAGCAGAATTGTGAAAGAGTGAGAGAATGAGAGAGAATGAAAAACGGTGGTGCTTTTTGAGAGTAGCTCTAGCAAGTACGAAAGTTCTCATTAAGCACCTAACTTGGAGGCAGATGTGGACCTGCAGATATTCCTTTAATTAATTAAAGCCGTTGTTCGTGATTTCCTTTCAAAGAGAAATTCGATTCAATACGATCATATAAATCGCAAATAATTGGTTGCTCATACGGAAAATGAGTTCTAAATGGAATTTATAGCATCGTTAAGAAAATTATCTTCCATATTCATTAAAAACTATAAAAATGGTTGATACTGATTGTATCCTACATACATAGGTCAATAGTATGTCTTTCTTCTATTCATGGCCTCAATTATTGTACGTAAAGTTTGATAAAGTTTTCTCCAAGTTAAATCTACATAAAAGATTCGATTTTAATAAAGTTATTTTACTCTCTACAGTTATAGACTGTTATTTTTATCATCTTTATAACTTTTTTCATTTTATTATTATAATTTTGTTTATGTCACTGACCATAGTATTAACGATTCTTATGTAAGCGATGCATCGCTTACATAAGAGATTAGTGGATTTCACATGTCCTGTGCTAATTAAATTAATTTTCCGACGATAATTCGTATGCATTTTATAACTGAATATTTGAAATTTTATGTCTGAACTACAAAATTCTAAATTTTGGTTATCTTCTTTCTACTTTTTACCTAGACAGTTTGACCTCAAAGCCAAATTTTGATCTTCTGACCAATTTTGCATTTTCCCTGACGATTACAACTTTTTTTTCAGATATAAAAACAACCTTAAGTTAAAAATATTAATTTTTAATCACGAAAAAAATTTCAACAAAATATCTAGTTTTTTAGCCAAAGAAATAAATTTTCAACGGAAAATATTAATATTCTACAACAAAAAATGCATTTTCAATGTAATACATGAATTTTTAAGCAATTTGTTGAATTTTCAACTAAAGAAGATCAATTATCAGCCAAACATGGAATAGTTAAATTATCAGTTAAAAAAATGACTGTTCAAAAAAAAAAAGATGAATTGACAACGAAAAATGTAATAGCTGATATTTCCACCAAAGAAGATTTTAATTTTTAACCAGTTTGACCGATAAAGTTTCAGTTTTTCTCAGCACATAATATATATTATAATCCAAAAAATGGTATGTTCATTTTTTTTTTTTATTATTATTTTATATATTGAAATATTTTTTTAAAGTAGTGACTATCCCCTATAAGGCTACAATTTCAGGGATCACAAGGCAAAAGGAGCTCAAAAAAGGGGAAATAGGGTTATCTTCTCACGAAAAATGGGAAAATAGGGTAAATATTAAACATTTATTTTTGATATGTTTAACATCGTTCTCACAAATATTTCTTTCCAAGATTTATTCTTTTCTTTTTTACTATAATTAATACTTTCAATGTAGAATTAAAACTACACTCTTCAGTAGAGCGAAGTAAAAATGATAAAATTAATCGAATCGTTTGAGCTGAGAGATAATAATTTGTAGTCCGACATCGAAAACAACTAAAGAACAAAATTTTCATATTTAAATTTTTTTTAATTGAAAAAAAAAAATTGCCTGATTTAGAATTGTTTCAAAATGTACAAAACACGGTCTTTGGATTGATTTAAATCTGACATTTCTTCAGCTTGAACCAAAGAAACATGTTATTATTTTTTATTCATGGGAAACATTTTTTCTCGTGGTGTATATAACGCCCCAAAATCACAAAAGAAAAATTAAATCCCAAAAATCCTAAATCGCGACCAAAGTTTTTTTTCCGAAAAAGCAAAATGATAAAATTTTTTTTTGATTCAAGCTGAATCAATTTCAGGTTCAACATATTCAACTGTTTTAAAAATATGTACATATGCCTTAATCCAAAAAAACATGTTTTTGCACAATTTCAAAAAAAAATATTATAGCGCAAAAAGTTTCTTTTTAAATTTCGTAATTTTTTATTATTGTTCACTAGTAAAAGCTGTAAATATAACAAGTTTTCATAATTTTTGAACCAATAGGAAATATTTTGAATTTGAAATCGTTAAATTTTACTGAATAAATTTTTTTTCACTTTTGTCGAATACCAACTCAGAAGTTTTTTCCCCCTCAGCTCCAACGATTTAATTTGTTTTAGCATTTTCACTCCACCTTCAGTGCTCTTAAACTCAAATTAAAAATTGCTCAAGTTAGAACATTTAACATTGCAGTTGCTGAATTTGTAATACTCGATTTTTTAATTAGGTAGATATATAAAGTGTTCAAATTATAATACTCACTTAAAAAGTACTTCATTTTTTGTAATGTTATTGGTACCTTATTTATTCATAAATAATTAATTTAAGTGCTATAATTGCTTTAATTATTATTCAATAATGGGTACACTTAATTACAGAGAATTTTCCGTGTAATTAAAATATTGTATTTTCAAATATCGTACATAGAAAGAGAAAAGGGAAAGTTTTTTGAGAATAAGAGAAAAGAGGGGAATTTCCAGAAAAAAGTGGAAACTAAGAAAAAAGGGAAGACTGTGCACCCTGCAATTTAACAAAACTAATTTGCTTTTAAATATAATTAAGAATTTCCCACCTCAGAAAAATAATTGCATAACGTTAATCTGCAGCACACCTTTCCTCCCGTTTCGTCATTACCTTAATTGAAAAATGTCTGAAAACGCTTCAGAAAGCTATTATGCGCAAAAGAAAGAAACTGCTAGAATTCCGGACTCAAGCAAAAAGTGGCTTTAAAGAACTGTAGCTTTAAAGTAATTTCGATCCATTTAGCGGTTAAATGATATGTTGGCGAATGAAAGAAAAAAGAAAGAAATGAAGTTAAAAAAGAAAATGAGCTGGAGAAAGGAAGATAGAAAAATAGAGATAGTGGATGAAAAGCTGAGACACTCTCCTTTCCTCCATGTTGGCGTAGTATGAGTATGAGTTAGTATGAGTGAGTATGAGGTGAAGAGGGAGAGTTGGTGCCGCTCGATAACGCTTCTGCCTCTGCTCTGGTCCGCCATCATCTTTCTCGAGCTTTCACTAGGGATGTGAAATTTGCGGATAAAACCTGCATATTCCACGAACCACTTCTTAGATAAAGTTAAAAACTGACCACTACGAGTATAGGTTTAAGAGGAGAAAATAGAGCAGGAGGGACAGAATGCGTGAGGGTTAGAAAATGAAGTGAAAGAGAAGGATTTTTAAATTAAAGTATAAAATTAGCCTAAGTAGGCTCCTTGCGCCTACAAAAAAGGGTTTATATAAGTCCTTCAAGCCTACTCCTTCCATACTTTTTCTCCCCTACTCCCCTTCTCAACAAACATTTCCCCACTCCGCTTCTCGACAAACATTTACCTACTTCCCCTCTCCTTCCCCACTTATTCTCCCCGAACTTCAATCTTCGCTTTCCCTCCCACCCCCAACTTCTTCCTAATCCACTTTCACCTTTCTTCACTTTTCCCACAATTTCCATACAATTTCCATACTTCCTCTCCCTACACTTCAACCTTCGCTTCCCCTCCCTTCTTCAACTTCTTCCTTATATTCTGTCAACCTTTCCCAGATTTCCTCCCACATTTCCCATCACATTTCCCATCATCCTCTAGTTCCGCTCTTATCACTTTCTCTACATAACCTTCCCCTCATTTCCGACCACTTCTCCACTTTTCCTTACCATCATATCCCCTCACGTCCGCCACTCACCCTCTATTCATTTTCCCTTATTTACCCTACATCCCCTCTCCACATTTCCCCTCACTTCCTCTACTCTCCTCCCCTTTTGCGTTGTGAGCTACGAAACACTAAAATTCAATATTGATACAACATTTTTGTATTTCATAGTATCTATTAGGGCAGAGTGAAAATGCTTAAATTAATCAAATCGTTTTCGTTGAGAGAAAAAAAATTGTGGGTTGATATCCGAAAAAACTAAAAAGAAATGGTAAAATCGGTTAAATATCTTCTATCCTTTTTTTAAATTTGAAAATTTCCAAAATGTCCCTATTGCTTCCAAAATTATAGCGAATATTTGGTATGTACAGTGTTTGCTAGTCAACAATAATAAAAAATGATAAATTAAAAAAAAAATTGCTTAATTTAGAACGAGGGGTTAATTGTTTGTACTTTTTATCTTTAAAATCGCTTTACAAATTTTAATAGAAATCTGTGAAAACATTTTGAAATCTCTTTGAATCCCTTGATACCTTTGGAAATATTTTTTAATCCATTCAAATCTTTGAAAATCGGTTAAAATGTGTTAAAATCTCTTGAAAGTCTCTGAAATTGTTTAAATAGATGGACGTTCTATAAAATCTCTCAAATCTGGTGAAATTCTTCAAGATTCCTTGAAATCTTTGAAAATTTTACCAACTTCATCGACATCCCTTGAAATTTTCGATATAATTTAGAAATCTTTGCAATATTTTTATATAACCTACATTCTTCAGAATACTTTGAAATTGTTTGAATTCCTCCATATCTCATACAAATTTTCAAATCCCATAGAAATCCCTTGAAATAAAAATTTAATTTATTCCGCAAAGCATAAATCATTTGAAATCCCCAGAATATAAATTGAATTTTACTTATTCATTCAAGTTCTCTAAAAACGTTTTAAATCCGGAGAAATATTTCAAATCGCTTAAACTCCTTGGGGATTTATTAAAACACTTTATATCTTGTGAAATTTCTTGCAAAGCCCTTATATCCCTTGATATGCTTGGAAATCCCAAAAAATTCTCTAAAAACCAAAAATTGTAAATTTATTAACTGAATAATAACCTGAAAACTCTTATGATTTTTTAAATTAGAAATACCAATTTTCGTCGGAAGGTACTGAGATAACATAACAAAAAATTGTTTAAAATTGCAAATAATCTTTTAAATCTATAGATTTTTGTCTGAAATAACCGATTTCCGGTGAGAAACATTAACATAACCTTAAATTGATGAAGAGTTGTGAATCTTCTTAGATATATTTTTCTTTTCAAAAATACCAATTGCCAACAAGAAACAATAAAATAATCGACAATTGTGTCAAGACTTTGAATCTTGTTGCAATTATAGCGATATTTGTTTAAAAATACCAATCTTCGATCTGAGACACCAACGTAATCTAAAGTTGTTCAAAAACTAGGAATCTTATTTGAAATCTGATTTTTTATTTAAAATTTCTAGTTCGGACAAAAAAATACGAAAACAATCCGAAATTGTTCAAGATTGTGAATTTGATTTTTTTAAATAAAAACCATTGGATTTCAATCAAATGATTTTTAAATACCAATTTCAGGTGAAACGCACCAACAACTTTAAGTTCTTGAAAAATTGTAAATATTCTTTGATATTTAATCATTTTATATTTGAAAAAAAAAAAATTTCTGAAGAAAAATACTAACATAACATAACAACAAATTGTTCTGAATTGTAGATCTTTTTTGAAATCTAATGATATTTGTTTTCCGATATGGTCCAAAATTGAAAATCTCTTTCGAAGGATAATGACACCGAAAGACGTAATTTGCTGAAAAATTTTCAATCTTTGGAATCTAATAATTTTTAATTACAAATACCTATTCAATGTCTACTCAGTCCACATGGGGTTTTCTATGTTTTTTCTGGACAAAAGAGATTATTATTTGCAGATTTAATCTTTTTAATTCAAATTCAGGATATAAAATAGCTTCAAGTAATGAAAAGTCAAACAGGTTTTCAACAACGATGATTACGAGATTTTCGAGATATCTCGTTACACCACTTTTTTATATGGGATTAACGAATTTTTTCTGACCCATTTTCACCGAAATAGATTACAATTTTTCATTTGTATTAATTTTTTATCATTTGAATAACTCTTGCCTGCGGATCTTGATTAATACTCGCATACAAATGCAAGGGCAGTAGACTTATTCTTTCCTTTCTTCACTCCAAGATTAAGATCTGCCAGGAAAGAATGAATTATAATAGCAAAAGTTATTCTTCTATTATTTATTCATTTCTTGTCTTTTTCAGGATCGACTCATAATATTTTCTATGTTGGGGTGTTTGCATTTTTTTTTGCATTACGTTCTTTCAAGAAAGTTTGTGTTATGAAGGTACCAAGGAAGAGCGGTTAAGTGCCCCAGAGAGATCTGAAGGCTGATGAATGAATGGTTCAAATAAAGGGGCACTTTATACGCTGACTGTTACATCTTCATTCCCATTTATTCTCTGAAGCAAAAGCAATATAAGATTCCTTTTTGAGAGAAAAATTAAATTTCAGAAATGACCAGTAACGTTTATTTAGAATTTTTAATCAAGTCAAAAGCTTATCTTTTTGGAATTAATATTTAGTAACTACTACTTTCTAATTTATATAATTTTTTATTTATTTAGTTAAAAATAATTGCATATAATGAAGCATAGATTTAAAGTTTGTATTTATTTAACCAATACTGAGTTTCCTGTTTTTGCACCGATAAAAAAATTAAATATTTCAAAATAAGAGCATGACAAAATATCGACATAATTTTTACCTTGGAATTAATTTCGAAATCAAATTGATCAATCAACCTTCAAAATTCGAGTCCCAAATTATTCAGAAGACTGATCACAAAAAAATTTGTAAATACAAACTTGATTTCAAGGGTATTTCAGCAATATTTTCATATTTTTCAATAAACGTGGGAGAATAAATGGATACAGATTTGATTTTCTCTCTAGCACTAATGAACCTCCCTGGGTAAAATATAATCATCAAAAATAATAAATTCTCTCGTTCAGGTCTTTGAATAATAAAATTTAAATTATGATTTTAATCATCAATATATGTTCCTTCGTTATTTTGAAATTTTGAATTTCTGTTATACAGAAAGATACCATAACACCTCTAATTATCCAGTTATTTGTCCAATCTTCTCGGTTTTTCGTGGATTTTTATTACAGGTTTGAAAGTGGATTAAATAATGACTTCATTATTTTTTATTATAAAGTAAAACATGGCAAGATTCCACTCTCTAGTTATCTAAACTTGAAATTAGCAATGTATCCTGCCTACGGAATTACTACTTCATTTCCTCCTCTATGATTGCACTCACACTACTTCGTATTAGTATACCAAACTTCAACTCTGGTAACTTAAATTCTATACATTTATTTAGATTTAACAAAAATATTTGGATATTTGCAAGTAAGTTTTATTGCAAAACGACATAAAAGCTGACTTTTTATAATGATACTTCAAAAAATATTGACCTTCCGAAAGAAGGTTTCAAATAAAAAAAATTTCGAGAATATGTAGCTCTTTTTTAATCATTTTTCGCCGTAACAAATTTTTATTTAAAACCTGTTTGCCTTACAATAATAATTTTGAGTTTTTTTTCGAAATCGTTTATTTTAAAGGAACCTGAAGGTCTTTTTACTGCAATGGTACTCAACTGATACAGAAAACAGTATTAATTTAAAGAAACGAAAGACTGCTAATTTCTTGGATCATTTTGTTGCACATCGAATTGATGTCTTCCGATTTAGACTTTTGAGTGTTGCCGTATTTTCAGATTTTAAAGATTTCAAATATTTAGCAAAGATTTCACAAATAAATCAAGAATTCAAAAGATTTTACAAAGAAATCAAAGATTTCAAAAGGTATCAATATTTTCACAAAATATTTCAAAGATTTCGCAAAGATTTCAAAAGAGTTCACAAAGATTTCGAAGGATTTAAGAAAGTTTTTAAAGGATTTTAGAAATATTGTTGAGATTTCACAAAGGTTTCAAGGATTTAGCAAAAATTTCACAAAGATTTCACAAAAATATTCAACATTTCGAAATATTTCACAAATATTTCACGGATTTCGTAAGATTTGAAAAAGAAATCAAAGATATCAATGTTTTCACAAACATTTCACAAAAATAGCAAAAATTTCGCAAAGATTTCAAAGGAGTTCACAAAGATTTCTAAGCTTTCACAAAGATTTTAAAGGATTTTAGACAGATTTTTAAGATTTCGCAAGAATTTTAAAGATTTCACAAAGATATCAATAATTCTACAAATATTCAGCAAAGATTTAAAATATTCAGCAAGGATTTTACAAAAATATTGAAGATTTTTAAATATTTCACGGGTTTCAACAGATTTCACAAAGAAATACAAAATATCAAGCGATATCAATGATTTAAAAAATATTTGAAACATTTCGTGAAGATTTCATAAAGATTTCAAAGATGTCACAAAAATATCGCAAAGATATCGATGATTTCAGAAGATTTCGCAAATTTCGAAGGTTTTCATAAAGAAATTAACAATATCAAAAGACATAAATGATTCTGCAAATATTTTAAAGATTTTTCAAAGATTGCATCAAAATTTCAAAGGATTTCACAAATATTTCACAGATTTCGAAAGAGTTCATAAAGAAATAAACAATATCAAAAGATATAAATAATTTTGCACATATAATTTAAAAATTTCGCAAAGATTTCACAAATATTTCAAAGATGTGACAAAAATTTTGAAGAATTTCACAAAAATACCAATAATTTTACAAATATTTCAAAGACAGTGGAAACATTTGAAAATATTTCACAAAGATTTCAAAGTTTTCACAATGATGCCGAAGATTTCACAAAGATTTCAAGGATTTTAAAGAATTTTAGAACGAAATGAAAGATTTGAAGATATCAAAAGAATTCACAATGATTTCAAAGATTTCAAAGAATTTCACTAGGATATCAATTATCACAAAATATTTAACAACAATGCTGAAGACTTCACGAGAATATCAAAAATTTCACAAAGATTTTAAGGATTTTAGCTGATTTCAAAAGATTAAACAAAGAACTCATACAGATATCGAAATTTCGAAAAATTTCAAATTATTTCACACAGAAATAAAAGATTTCAGAGATATCAAAAGATTTTCGAAAGATATCAATAATTGCAAAAAAATTAAAAACATTTCAAAAAGATTGTGAAAGATTTTATGATTTAAAAAATCTATCACAGATTTCACAAGGATATCGATGATTTTGAAAGATTTCACAATGATTTCAAAGATTTCATAGGATTTTACGAAGATATCAATGATTCACAAATATCTAAAAAATTACGCAAACTTGACAAATATTTCACAGCGATATCAAAGATTTCAAAAAAATTTTAATATTGCACAGAGATTTCAAGAATTTTAT
Organism: Andricus grossulariae; assembly: GCA_011634705.1. Lineage (NCBI taxonomy): Eukaryota > Metazoa > Arthropoda > Insecta > Hymenoptera > Cynipidae > Andricus > Andricus grossulariae. The sequence continues at coordinate 19,006 of JAABKJ010000254.1, forward strand.
AAGAATTCAAAGATTTAAAAAATTTCACAAAGATTTTAGAGATAGAAAAATATTTCACAAATATTTGAAAGATTTCACAAAGATCTTAGAGATTTTACAAAGGTTTCAAACCGTTTAACAAAGATTTCAGAAATTTCGCAGTAATTTCAAAATATTTCACAACGGTTTCAAAGATTTTACAAAGATATCGGAAATTTCACACAGATTTCAAGGCTTTCAAAAGCATTAAAAGATTCTAAAGATTTCACAACAATTTCAAAGATTGAGCAGAGATTTCAAAAGATTTCAACAAGATTTCAAGAAGATTGCAAAGATTTACACGAATATTTCAAGAATATCGAAATATTTCACAAAAAAATTAAATATTTCAAAGATGGCAAAATATTTTACAAAGATTTGAGAGATTTCACAAAGATTTTAAAACATTTCACAAAGATATCAATGATTTGAAAAAGATTTCGAAAATTTCGGATAGGTTTCAAAACATTTCACATCAATTTCAAAGATATCGGAAATTTCACAAAGATTTCAAGGGTTTCAAAGGAATTTACAGATTTTAAAGATTTCATAACGATTTCAAAGATTTAGAAAAGATTTCAAACATTTCACAAGGATATCAAGGATTTCAAAAAAGATTTCAAGGATTTCACAGAAAATAAAAAGATTTCAAAGATATCCAAAGATTTAAGAGATTTTACAAAGGTTTCAAAAGATTTCACCAAGATATCAATGATTTCAAAAAGGTTTTGAAAATTTCGCATAGATTTCAAAATATTCCACGATGATTTTAAAGATTTCACAAGATTTTACAAGAATTCAAAGATTTGAAAAGTTTCAGAAAGATTTCAAAAATAGAAAAATATTTCACAAATATTTGAGAGATCTCATAAAGATTTTAGAGATCTTACAAGGATTTTAAAAAGTTTTACAAAGATTCCGAAAATTTTGAAGCAATTTCAAAATATTTCACAATGGTTTCAAAAATTTAAAAAGATATCGGAAATTTCACAAAAATTTCAAGGATTTCAAAAGAATTAAAAGATTTTAAAGATTTCACGAGGATTTCAAAGATTAAGCAGAGATTTCAAAAGATTTTTCCAAGATTTCAAGAAGATTGCAAAGATTTATACAAAGATTTCAAGAATATCAAAATATTTCACAAAGAAATTAAAGATTTCAAAGATGGCAAAATATTGTAAAATATTTAAGAGATTTCACAAATATTTTAAAACATTGCACAAAGATATCAATGATTTCAGAAAGGTTTCGAAATTTTCGCGTAGGTTTCAAAATCTTTCACAACAATTTCAAAGATATCGGAAATTTCACAAAGATTTCAAGTGTTTCAAAGGAATTTGAAGATTTTAAAGATTTCGCTACGATTTTAAAGATTTAGCAGAGGTTTCAAAATATTTCACAAGGATTTCAAAGATTTAGCAAAGAATTCATACATCTCACAAGGATATCGAGGATTTAAAAAAAGATTTCAAGAATTTCACAAAAAATGAAAAGATTTCAAAGATATGAAAAGATTTAAGAGATTTTACAAAGGTTTCAAAAGATTTAACCAAGATATCAATGATTTTAAAAAGGGTTTGAAAATTTCGCAAAGATTTCAAAATATTTCACAACGATTTAAAAAATTTCACAGAGATATCGGATATTTTCACAAAGATTTTAAGGAATTTAAAAGTTATAAAGATTCCAGAACGATTTCACAACGATTTAGAAGAGATTTCAAAAGCTTTGACAAAGATTTCAAAGATTTAGCAAAGATTTCATACATTTCACAAGGATATCGAAAGATTTCACGAACATTTCAAGGGTTTCACAAAGAAATAAAAAGATTTCCATGATATCGAAAGATTTGAGAAATTTTACAAAGATTTCAGAAGATTTGTCCAAGATTTCAAACATTTCACAAAGATATCAAATACTTCACAAAGATTTCATGGATTTCACAAGGAAATGAAATATTTAAAAGATATTAGACAATTTCACTAGGACTAGGATTTCATCTAGGACTAGGAACTTTTCATGAATAAATACAAATGAAAAAATATCAATGATTTGAAAAAGCCTTTGAAAATTTCGCAAAGATGAAAAAAGGGTTCAGAAGGATTTCAAACATTTCAAAAGAGATGAAAGCTTTCACAAAGATAACAATAATTTCACCAAGATTTCAAAGATTTCACGAAGGCTTCTAAATCAGATTTAAGGAGTGATCAACCCCTCGACAAAGCACATTCTTCCAGAAAAAATATTATGAGAAAGAAGAAAGAGTTTTTGTTTCGTTTTTTAATTATTTTTCTAGTAAAAATAAATATACCGTACATGCATAAAACCAAACAATTTATAATATATAATTTTTTTTCTCTCAACGACTATGTTTTCCCATTAAACCCGGAATATTGATTCAAATAAATTTTGGGCGGTGTTGGTAACAATTAAATGTTGTGCAGTGAAGAACACTTGCTTAATTAGATGTTTCAAGTGAAAGATGTTATGTGGGGTGATAATGAGTGAGAGGAACTAAGTCAGAAAAAAAAATGCGAAAGTGAAGCGAGGTACCTACAATGTATATAAATACGCCTTCGCGTACATGAACCTCGCTGTATGACGCATCGAGAGTCATTTACTCATTTCCTCATTAACGCTACTATATAGGATCATGACCGTCCGCCATCGCCTAGGGGAGCGGCGCCTAATGTGGCGCAACAAAATCTACCGCTCAATTTAAATAATAATATCAGCGATTTTGATACGGAAAAAAAGCATGTCGTTCCATATCCTAAGTTTACTCTATACACTACCGTCAAAAATTATCTACCCGGTTAGCACATACGATACTAAACATCAGCGCTGACTTTGAAACCTTATGAAGTTTCGCATCAAATAACACATTTTAGAGATCTTTTCGATATTTTGAAAAGAATATATCACGTGAGATGTTTTGAAAAAAAAATGTTAAATTTTCCGAACTTTGTAGCTCGACTTCAATTTACGGCGTCACCTATGAAAATTGTAGAAAAAATCTAAAATTTATACCACATAGTCTTTGAAATCTTATCTTGAATTCGGGCTTATGAAACTTAAAAAGTTCTAATTAATTCCCAAGATATAGCCAAGTTATTTACAATTGAAATCTTCTTAGATTTACATATCAACTATTACATTTTTCGTCGAGGATTCATATTTTTTGTTTGAAAATTCAAGTATTTGGTGAAAAATAAACATTGTTGTTGAAGTTCTGATTCGAGACATCTAAAATTTTCAAAAAAAAATTTTGAATTGTTTTGAAGAGACTTAGATAAATCATACTCATATAATCTTAAAAACAAGTAAACAGATAAACCCAAACAATGAATAGTTCATTGAAATTTTTATTTTATATTACAAATTATTTATTGCAGTGCCTGATTGATAATGCTAGTACAATCTAAAACAAATCGATTTATCTCGAAAATCTCACAATCGTTGCTGATGATAACCTAATTGGCTTTTCATTACTTGAAGTAGTTTTATATTAAAAATTTAAAATTTTTAACATTGAGTCTCCAAATAATTCCTTCCAGTAAAAAAAAATTATAAAAAAAGTTTTGCGAATTGAGAAACATTAGTACTTTTTTATAATCTTTCGCGGTTAATTGAAAATTTCAAATTATCTGATAAATTATTTAGAAAGTTATACACATTTTATATCAGTGCTTCTCGCAGGAAATTAGTATTTTCAAACAAAACAATGTAAGACTTTTTATATAAACTCATAAAGTTTCAAAGAATTGAAATGTCTACAAAATTGAAGTTTTTTTCTTAATTTTATTCATCGGAAATTAGCATAATTAAACAAAAATTATCATCTAGATTACCAATTTTCATCAATTTTAGGTTAGATTAGCATTCTATACAGGAAATGCATATTTTAATTAAAAAATTATTATATTCCAAACATTACAAAATTATATTTTTCGGTTTTGTTATCGCTTTTATCAAAAATTGACGTTTTTGAATTGAAATCGTTAGGTTTTAAAGGTTCATAATTTTCTAACCATTTTAGGTTACGTCAGCGTTTTACACCAAGAATTGGTATCTTAAAACAGAACAATTTAATATATATATATATTAAACTTAGAGGAAGATTTGAATTTCAGAACAATTTTTTGTTATTTTATGTTAGCTTTTTTTTATCGAAAATTGCTATTTAATTTGGTCAAATCATAAGTTTTTTTGACGTTTTGTATCGGCAATCCATACTTTCAATACAAAAAATCATTGGATATCAAAGAAGATACAACATTTATTAATAATTTTTATTTTTCTTCGCGTTTAAACAAGAATCTAACAATAACAATTTTTTTATGTTACGTTAGTGTTTTTCGTCTGGAATTGATATTGTTAATAAAAATTCAATGAATTTCAAAGAATATTCACAATATTTGAACAATAATGTTGTAGGTTAGCGTTTTTCGCTGGAAATCGATTATTTTAAACAAAAATCATTTCAAAAAATCATCAACTTCAAAAATTAGTACTTATTTTCAAAAAAAATTGTAATATAAAGTCATACAGTTTTGAAGAAGACTTGCTCAAAGTTTCAGGTTATCTTAGTTTTTTCACCGGAAATTGACATTTATAAAACAAAAATCAATAGATTTCAAAGATTCATAATAGCATAACAATTTTTGGTCACTTCAACGTTTTGCACCAAAAACTGTTATTTTGAAAGACAAGTTTTACGTTATGTTCACATTCTTCACAGGAAATTGGTTTTTAAAACAAAATAAATAAAAAATTAGATTGGAAAAAGATTTACAACTTTTTAACAATGTTAGGTTGTGTTGGTGATTCACAGCGGAAATCCGTTTTAATAAAAAAGCATTAGATTTTAGAGTAAATTACACTTTTTTGTACAATTGTAGGTTGAACTATCGAGTTTCATAGGAAATATCGATATACATTTAAAAGAAGATTCCAAATTTTGTAACAAGTCAAGTCAACAATTTAAGTTAACGTATTTCACTGCAACTCGGTTGTTTTGAAGAAAAGTAGTTAAATTTCCATGAAGATACACAATTTGGAGCAATAATAGGTTATGCTGTGTCAGTGCTTTTTTAAATCAAAAATTGTTAATTTTAGTAAAAAAACATAAGATAAGATTTCGCAGATTATCCTTCAGAATGATTAAATTCACAAGCTTTTGTTTTGTTGGCATTTATCCCAGGGGATCTGTACTTTTAATAAAAAATCCCTAGATGTCAAAGAAGATTACAATTTTTTGAACAATTTTAGGTAATATTAACATTTTTCACAGAAAAACACTCATTTTAGGCAAAAAATAGTAGGTTTGAAAGAAGATTTATAATCTGAAACAATCTTTTTTACGTCAGTGTTTTACATCTAATTTTATATTTCAATTTAAAAATTACGTGATGCGAAGACAAATGATAACATTAGAAATAAAAATACACTGGAACCTCGATTTATGCAACTCATGCGCTAAGAATGCGGCCCTCATGCTGTTTGTCACGCTTGACTGAGCATAGCTTCTCCTTCGGACCCACGGCGGCCCTCATCACAAAACTGCGAAGGACATCAGGTCTAGGAACGCACAAAAATTTTTTACTAAAATCGAGGTTCCAGTGTAATTTTTTCCTAGTTTATTTAAATTAAGACTGCGCCACATTAGAAACCGCTATCCTACGCTATATTTGTCCGTCAATCTGTCAACCCTGTTTCTACCATCCTATTTTGGACGTCCGCCAGAAGCAGATCATTTGGCGAATTTCGCTGGTTTGAGGACAATTAACTTGACATCTCTGGATATATTCGATCCAGACAGGCGCGGAAAAGCCCTAAAAGCCATTCTAACCAATTTTTATGAAAGAGTTCAAAATATTTGAAAGATTTCCGACGATTTTATTTATTTTAAGAAATTTTCAAAACTTTTAAACACTTTAAGGAAGTTTGAAAGATTTAAAAGATTTTACGGCAGTCCAAGGAATTGCGCAAGAGTTAATTAAGGGACTAAATATTATTTCAAAGATTTTAGGTGATTTTTTACGGATTTCAATAAAATCTTGAATATTTCATGGAAATTTTTCAAAATACCTTAAAATCTTTGAAATTCATCGAAATCCCTTCAAATTATTTAAACCTATTAAAAATTTCTTGGGATTTTTTAACACAATCTAAGATATTTCAAATCCTTTGAAATCCCATTAAGTTACGAAAATCAATTGAAAATTGCTTGGAATCTTTTATAATACCCTAAAATATTTCAAATTCTTTAAAATCTTTTGAAATTCCTTAACATTTATTATAGCACTTGAAAATTTCTTGTATATTTTCAAAATGTCTTAAAATCTTTTCAAACATTTGAAATCCCATGGAATTTTTTAAAGCTCTTGCAAATTCCGCGTATATTCTAAAAATACCGAGAGATCTTTGAAATCTTTTGGAATACCTTCAAATTATTGAAATCTTTTCAAAAGTCCTTGTAAACTTGCAAAATACCCTAATATATTTCAAATCCTTCGAAATATTTCGAAATTTCTTAAAATTTTCAAAATATTTTTAAAGTTTCTTGTTAATTTTAAAATTACCCTAAAATCTTTAAAAAAAAATTAAATTGCTTCAAATTATTGATATCAATTGAAAATTCCTTGGAATTTTCGAAAATAACCTAAAGTCTTTTAAATCCTTTGGAATTCCTTCAAATTATTAAAATCTATATGAAATTCCTTGGGATCTTTTACAATACCTAAACATATCTTAAAAGAATTCAAAGAAAATGTAGAAATAGGTAACGACCTAAATTAAAAACTGGTTAACCAATGGGTTCAATTATTAAAAGAAAGTTACATTTCAACAAAAGTGGCCATTTTTAAACAGTGTCTTCGTCAAGCCATTGGCTATGCACGGATTTTACTTTTGAAAAATAGTTGAAATTTCAACAAAATAATTCAATGCTTAACAAAATAATCTAATTTTTAACCAAGTAGATTTCAGTTCTTTTTAATCCAAAAGAACGAATGTTCAGCAAAAAAAAAATTCTTTACTAGCAAAATTGAACCAAAAAAACACAATTTTGAACAAAATGAAGTTGAATTCACAACAAAAAGATGAATTTTCAAAGAAGATTAATTTTCTGCCCAAACAGATGAATTTTTAGCGAAATACATGCATTTTCCACAAAACATTTGTAATTTCCACTCGAAACTATGCATTTTCAATAAAAAAGTTAATTTTCTACCAAGCAGGTCATTTTTCAAACAATTTTATTTTAAACCAAAAGTTTGAATTTTCTTTCACAAAAGTTGAATTTTCAACTAAAAAAGATAAATTTTTAACTAAAAATGGAATGGTTACATTATCAGTTAAGAAAGTTAATTTTCGACAAATAAAACAAGTTTCTATCAGTTAAGTTGAACCAAAAAAGCCGAATTTATAACAGAATTGTTCAATCTACAAAAAAAAAGATGAATTTGAAAAAAGAAGATTATTTTGTACTCAAAAAGACCAATTTTCAACAAAATACATGAATTTTCCACAAAAGAGTTAATTTTTCCACCCGACACTATGAATTTTCAACAAAAAATTTCATTTTCTATCAAGTAGTTTATTTTTCAAATGAATCGTTTAATTTTAAACCAAATAGTTGAAATATCTATCAAAATAGTTTAATTTTCAATCAAAACGATGAGTTTTCAACCAGACAGTTGCATTTTTTACCAAAAAATGCTAAAGTTTTTATGAAAAGAGATGAATTTTCCAACAAAAAGAAGTATTTTCTACAAAACAATTTAATTTTCAATCCAAAAATAAAAATTTTTAACACAAAAATTAATTTTTAACCAGATAGTTTAATTTTCTATCAAATTGTTGAATTTTCAAACCGAAAAGATGAGTTCTCAACGAAACCAGGTAATAATAGACAATCCTTGACCGAACCAAATTAATATTTAAGGAAACAGTTGTGTTTTCAGCCAAAAGGATAAATATTCAAAAACAAAAATTAATTTTCTGCCAAAAAGCACGAATTTTCGACAGATATATGAATCTTCGACCAAAAATGGAATAGTTACATTTTCAGTTAAAGAAAACTGGTAAAATTCGTCACTTTAAAGATAAATTTTCAACTAAAATGATGAATCTTTCTCAAAAAGAAAATGTTTTTTTTTTTATTATCAAACAAAAAAGATTAATTCGGAACAAAAAGTGTAATTTATGATATTTCGACCAAGAAAGGTTTTAATTTTGATCTAAAATAATTAAATTTAATAACAAAAAAAATACGAATTTTCAAAACCATAGTTAAATTTTGAACGAAAAAGATGAATTTTTAACTAAGAAGATTAAGTTAATACCAAAAAACATGAATTTTCAACAGAATTAGGGAGACCACCCTGCAATAGATAAGAAAAATACAGTAGATAATCATTAATTTAAAATACAAATTCATGTGAAATAATTTATTTATTTTAAGCAATAGCTAGGAAACAATACATGTTAATAAAGTAAAATTAGAATTAATTATTTTAGGTATATATGTGCTTTTAATTAATGATTATCAACTGTAGTTTCATTATCTTCTGTAGCGTGGTCTCCCCAACGTGAATTTTCAGTTAAAAAATATACATTTTCAAATAAATAGTAAAATATTTACAACATGAAGATAACTTTTCAAATAAACATGTATTAGTTAAATTTTCAGTTCAGAAAATTGAACATTATTTCACTCAAACAAGAAACGAATTTCTAACACAAAAGTTCAATTTTTGACCAAAAAAGATTAATTTTCGACAAAATATTTCAATTTTCAACCTAATAGTCAAATTTGTCATCAAAATAGTTGCATTTCGAACCAGAAATATAATAGTAGACTTTACAACCAAAAATAATGAACTTATAATTAAAAGTAGTTGAATTTTCTTATTGGGTTCTATTAATTCAGTTCGAATGTAAGCAATAAACGAGAAAAAAAAGAAATTTAAAAGGGGAAAGAAGAGATTCTATAAAAAGGGGCAAAAATTTGCAGGGACATCATTCGAAAAAGTCGCAAACTTTTTTTTAAATTTATCATCACCACCTCTCAAATTGGAGAGGATGTTTGTGGACGTTCCCTTACTAAAATCTTGGCTAAATCTCAGACGAGTCAGAAAAGAAATCCCAAAGAGGGTGAATCACGAAAGAAACCATCACAGGACTCACTTCCCGAAAATTTCGAAATAGTGCAATAAAATCCATTCCCAATTTCCCAGGAATTCCTGAAAGAACCATTTGGGTTTGTCTACATTTAAGTGCTTTCAAGCCTCGGAAATTCCTTTCAAAGGTTTTCAAAGAAGTAGATTATAAAATACTTTCTCGCCCGAGGGGAAAATTGCTTTTTTTTATATCTTATTATAAAAGCAAAGAATATTTAGAAAGAGAATGTAGATGGGAAGATTATCTTAGAACGTATTTCATAGAGATTATGCAAAAGATATTTCACACCAAAGGTTTTTATGAGACATGATAAAAAATGTATTGTATATTACGAGATTATAAAAAATTTATGAATTTCCTCATCATGTTTAAATGGTGAATTTTAAAATTAAACTTGTTAACTCTAAACTGGGTCAATTGTAAGATAGGGGATTTCTCCTATAATTGGGTCAACGTGGCCGTTCAAAACCTGCGTCACATTGCCAGGTGGGGGGGGGGGGGGGTTAACGCAGAATGCGACATTACACATGGAACCTATGAATGTGAGTAACAATTTTTTGAAATGCTTGAAAAAAATTGAAATTAGTGAGTTTATTTTACAAATAAAGCTTCCAAATACAGAATTCAAACTCTTTCCCATATTCCCCACTTTTCCCATTTTTTATAAAATATTTTTTCAATAAACTTTCCTTTTTCCTCATTTTTTCGCTTGAACACTAATTGAATTTGGATTGAAAATTAAAGAATTGAAAATCCATTGTACTGGTTGAAGACTTATCTGTTTTGTTGAAAATTCGTTTCTTTTTTTATATATAGTTCAAAAATTTGATTTGATTTTTTTTTCTTACGACTGTTTTTAATCTAAAATTAACAACTTTTTTTGTTGAAATATCAACTATTACATTTTTTGTTGAGAATTCCTCTTTTTGGTTGCATTCAACTATTTTTTATTTAAAATTAGAACATGTTTTGAGTTGAAATATCAACTATGATTGTTTTATTTGAGAAATAATCTTTTTATATTGAAAATTCGACCGTTTTGTTAAAAATTAATCCGTTTTAGTTGAAAATTCAACTCTTTGGTTGAAAACTCATATTTTCCGGTTAAAGATTCAACTGTTTTATAGAAAAAAAGGCAAATTTAAAAAAGCAAGAAAATTCAACTCTTTGCTAAATAATTGAAGTATTTGATTAAAAATACATATTTTTGGGTTGGAAACCCAACTATTTTCCAGAGAATTTGCCTTTTTGGTATTAAAATTCTACAAATTGGTTCGAAATTTTATTCTTCTCTTCACTGCTTTTGACTTAAATTTAAAATACTTTTTGCTTCAAATATCAACTATCACATTTTTTGTTGAAAATTCCTCTTTTTTGGATGAATTCTTAAATTCGACTGTTTTTGATTTGCAATTACAACATTTTTTTTGAAAATGAATCTTTTTTATTGAAATTTCGATAATTTTGTTGAAAATTCATCTCTGCAGAGTAAAAATTTCAGTATTTGCATAAAAATTCAACTTTTTTGTTAAGAAGTCATCTTTTTTGTTTGAAAATTAAAGTTCTTTGTAGAAAGTTCATGTTTTTTGGATTGAGTTCTTGATTGCAAATTTAGCCGTCTTCTAAAAAATGTATCTGTTTGGCTTGATGATTCGAATATTTGGATAAAAATTGCTTGTGGAAAGTTCAACTATTATGTTAAAAATTCGCCTCTTTCACTTTGAAGTTAAACTATTTGGTTGTAATTATAACAGTTTGGTCTAAAATTAATTTTTTTGTTTGTTGAAAATTGAACTACTTCATTGTAAATGCAATTAATTTTGATTTTAAAACTCAAGCGTTTTATAATGATTTTAATATGGTACTTATACATTCATTTTATTTAAAATAATTTATTCCCCTATTTTAGTAGGAAATTCCCCTGCTTTGAGAGCATTTAAGCTTGTGAAGTCAGAATTAAATTTTACAATAATTCACATTATATATTTTACTTTGGATTTCTAACATGTTTAATTTTTTGAAAAATGTATATAACAAAGCTATTAATATTCAATCATTATTATTACAAAAGCTTAAAGGTCAACCAGGAAAATTTAAACAATTTTTACCAAAAAATCAGTTTTCGAACGGACCCAAATAGAATTTGAAACCTCGGATTGAGAACAAGAGAACAATGCAGGTACAAAAACGATTTATTATCATTAGATCGTAAATTGCATTGTTACAATCAATCATCACAATTTTTGCAATTTAAGGGATAGAATTTGAATAAAAGGGATTAGTTAAGAATTAAGGTTTAGGGGGAATCTTGTTAAGCGGAAAGATGGGGATATCCTAATACGTTGGTTGTCAGGTGTACATGTATTATACACGAATACAGGAACCTCGGTATATATCGATCGGCCTAAATATAACGAGGTGGATTACCGAGACCCTACGCTAGTTGTGTGTAAGTAAGTATATACCTTACATGTAGGTACAACGCGACCGCATTGTTCATCATGGTTTAGCTCTAGTAAATGTGCTTTTACTCAACTTGCTTGTTTAGTTGTCTTTCTTGCCCTTGTGGTTATAAAGTAAATCAATCGTCTTTAAATTCCTGATTTCTATTTCAATCAGAATCTCATTTATCAATCGTAACTGATTCACGATAATATATTTATAGCTATCAAAAAGGCACTTAACTTCAATTGGAATATATAAGATGGTATGTTGTTGACCAGGGTCCAAATATATAGTTAAAGATTAAAATAAGTAGAAATCAGAGATGAACCATAGCCAAATTTGAAGTTTAATTTAAGGATTTTTGATTTTCAGGACTGTCATGACTATATGGAGGCTGCCGAAATTTTTTAAGGCCGTCTTTCACCAGAAATTGCTGACTAAGCTGCGATGAATAGGCGATGGATTTTAATATCACTCATGGACTCATTACCATACACTTTCCGAATCATAACGATGGTTTACGAACACGAATGTAACACGAATTCCACCAAGTACAAAAAGAAGCTAACAAGAATTCTTATCTGCTCACCTATGTAACCTAATCTATCCAACCCGTTGACTTTAAATTTTAATTAGACGTCTGTAGACCGGAAAGAATCCTCTTTTTGGAAGCCACAATCTTTTTCCAGCGACCCTTCTTCTTTTGGAAGCACTCTTTAAAATCACCTTTTGGATAGCGTTTGAAATTATTTTTCTTTTAGTGGATGCAGAATTTGGAAAACAGCCAGAAATCACAGGGGGCCAGGTCAGGATTGTATGGAAACTGCCAAAATTGTGTAAGGCCGCGTTTCACCAGGAATTGCTGAATAAGCTGCGATGTATGGGCAGGTGCGTTATCGTGGTCAAAGACTTAAACGTTCATCCTTTAACCAAGTAGTTGCATTTTCAACCGAAAAGATGAATTCTCAACGAAAAATGTAATGGTTGATATTTCAATCCGAAAATATTTTATTTTTAAATCAAAAACAGTTTAATTCTTTTTAATAAATTCAGAAAAATAGTTTAATTCTCAAATAAAAAGATGAAGTTGCAACCAAAAATATTAATTTTTGTCAAAAAAGACGAATTTTCAATAATATAGTTACATTTCCGACCAAGGAGATAAATTTTGAATTAAAAAAATGAATTTTCAACCAAACCAATGAATTTTTAACAAAGTAGTTTAACTTTTAACGTAGAAGTTGAATTTTCAACGAAAAATTATTAATTCTCAGCGAAAAATATAATAGTTGATATAATAATCAAAAAGAGTTGAATCCATCCAAAGGGACGACTTTTCATCAAAATACTTGAATCCTCAACCAAAAAGTATTAAATTTTTTAACAAAACGGATGCAATTTTAATTAAAAAAAAGGCTAAATTTTTACCACAAGAGATGAAATTACCAACCACAAAGACGAATTTTCAACATAATTGTTGTAATTTAAACCAAAAAAGATTTTTCAGTCGAGAAAAAAAATTTAAACAAATTATAATTTGAAGTGAAAAATGACTTTTAGTACAAAACAATTTTAAAGAAAATTGGTTTATTTTACATTAGTTTTCAGTAAAAACAAAATATTTTAGGAAATATTTTGGAAAATATTCGAGTCAGCATAAAAAAGATTTAAAACTTTTCAATACTTGGAACATTTTTTAAAAATATTTTATAAATTTTCGGAAATCTTCAAAAATTTCTAAACATCTTTTAAACTGATTCGAATTATCCTTAAAATTGTCGTAGAATCTTCGAGTTTCATTTATGATAATTTTGTAAATCTTATGTAATGCTATAAAATCTTTTCAAATATTCTCTCAAAATTAATTTTTGAATCTTGAAAGCTTTAAAAAAATTCGAAATTTTTTTTCGAAATCTTCAAAAAGCCACGTTTTGTTTTATGTGTTTAGAAATCTTTTCAAATTTTAAATATCACTGAAATATTTTAAAAACTTCTAAATATTTTTCAAGAACATACGAATTTTTTCCTAAATATTTCAAAAAGGTACTGTAAAATTAAAAAAATTGCCTTAAAATGTTCCAGATTCTTTTTTGACAGTTTTTCAAATATTTTGGAATGTTTCGAAAATCTTTGCAAATATTCTCTTAAAACTAATTTTGTAAAATAGAAAATCATTAAAAATTTGCCCAGAAATCTCAATACATTTTTTTATTTTCTTGAAACCTATCAAAATTCTTAAAAAGCGTCTTAATTTTTTTGTTTTAAATCTTCGAATTTTTTCTAAAATGTTGTATTCTTGAAAAATAAAAATATTTTGCCTTACAAGCTTCTACATTCTTTTGTGGAATTTTAGGGAATCATCTGAAATGCTTTAACATATTTAACAATATTTTCTTGAAATTATTCTTTCAAAATGAAAAATCAATTCAACATTTTGACTGGAATCGTGGCAAAAAAATTTATTATCTTAAAACCTTTCATACTCCTCAAAAAGCTACAAAATTTTACTTTAAAATCTTCCAAATATAGATTAAAAAAAAACAACATTTTTTTGAAAATTTGAAACATATATATATATATTTAAGGGCATAAGGACAACCGCAGTATTTCGCTGGGAGCAGGTGCTAATCTGAAAAATTGCACCCGCTCCCAGTCTCCCAAATCTCGTGCACCCTGAGGACACAGAGCGACCCAAAGACGACCGCCTTCTGCATTTTCCCCGCAAGTATATATATATATAATGTTTAGTAACGCTCAGAAATAAATTTTAAAAAGTTTCAATTAAAAAAAATGACCACAGCCACTTAAAGTCATATTCACGCAGTATGCAACTAATCAGGCATTCGACAAGCCACATTATAATTTCCTGTTTCCCCGCGAAAGTTTTCAGACTAAATTTAGTATCATCTTCCGATCCCTTTTTGAAAAAGTCAAATTTTTAGAAAATGAACGGATTTTTTGTCTCTAACGAAAAAGTAATTATTGTACGCGTAGCGCACACAATCTTCTAGTTTTTTGAAAGACAGATAAACTTTTTTAGCAAATCACTTTTAAATTTGAACATGTGTCGACGTTTAATGTTGTACTTCCTCCATCAAGTGGAGGTCGAGATAAAGAGTAACTACTACGGCCATAAGAGGAAAAAGGATGCAAAAAATAGTGTGTAGATAGTGAAGTTGAAGAAGGACAGAATTGAAAGGGAACGTGACAGCTACAAATCCGACATGGCGCCAGACATACTGCATCGCTATAACGATACTTCCTCTCGTAAAAATGTTCTCCCCGAATAAGCTCCTATTCAGCACTGTTATTGCTACCAGAATGTATTTTTCTGTCTGATCCAATCCACTTACTTGATCAATTTTATTGCCCTCGCGGAACAAAGAAAATAGTTATTGTATTTATAATCGAGTTTTTTTTGTTCTTTGCCTTTTTGAGGAATCAGTAACTAAAGGGAACAAAATTGGAATTTTCCCGGAGAGCGAAAAATCATTCTGTAAAATCGAAATCACCTTTTAAAGACAAAACAAAAGTCCACTGCTGACAGAAGTGTTTCTAAATTAGGGCCAAAAAAGTGTGATCAGAACAAGTTATCCAGTTCCGAGGAATAGAATGTGGAAGTTGATAATCTCAGAATTGCTTAGTTGTAAGAAAATGAGTTTGATCGGAAAAATTGAACCAACCTCGAGTAAATTTTCAAGAATTTGTAGATTTAAATTTCATGAGTTTTGAAAATCGTCTTTGAATAACAATTAAAAAGATTCTTTCAAATCTAAAAAAATATTTAGAAACTAATAGTATTGCACTGTAATAGACGATTTTACCTCAAGAAAAAATGTAATAGGTAATATTTCGGCCAAAACAAAAAACGAATTTTAAATAAAATAGTTAACTTTTCAAACAAAGCGTGGAATTATCAACAGAATAATTAAATTTTTTAAATACAAAAATTAATTTAAAAAAAGGGAATAGTTGATCTTTCACCAAAAAACATGAAATTTCTATCATAAAAGATGAATTTTCAGCAAAATACAAGAATTTTCAAACAAATAATTGAGCTTTTAACTAAAAACGACCAATTTTCAACCATAAATGGAAAAATTAAGTTTTTAGTCAAAAAAATTGAATTTAAAAAAGAAAAAACGACTATTTAACAAAATAGTCAAATTTTCAACCAAAGAGATGGATTTTCAACTAAAGTGATGAATTTTCTAACCAAAAAGACGAATTTTCAACAAATAAAGATTCTTCAGTCAAGAAAAAAAGTTCATTCAAATTGTTGAACTTTCGAGCCAAAAGACCAAACACGCGTTTTTAACCAAAAAAAGGCCATTTTTAACTTATAACATTAGTTTCCTACCAAAAAAGACAAATTCGAAACTAACAAAACACAATGTTCAAACAAAAATAAAAAAGTTACATTTTCACTAACAAAACTTATTTTCAAACATACAGAAAATCAACTAATTTTCACCAAAATAGGTAAATTTCCAAATTCCAAAACTGGAAAACCATTCTCTAAAATCGAAATCACTATTTAAAGACATAACAAAAGATCACTTCTGACCTAAAGTCTTTCTGAATTAAAATAAAAAAGTGGGACTCAAAAGCCGATTTTATCTCCAAAAAAAATGAAATTGTTGCTATTTCAACCCAACTGAAAAAAAAAACAAATTTTCAACAAAATATCAGAATTTTTAGTTGAACTTTCAACTAAAAAAGACACATTTTCAACCAAAAATAAAAAACTTAAATTTTCAGTAAGAAAAATTCAATTTAAACAAGAAAAAACGAATTATCGACAAAATAGTCAAATTTTCAACCAACGAGATAAATTTTCAACAAAAATGATGATTTTTCCAACCAAAAAATTGAATTTTTGACCAATAAATATTTTTCAATAAAAAAAAGGTCCATTCAAACTGATGGACTTTCGAGCGAAAAGACAAATTTTCTGCAAAAGAATTCAGTTTGCAACCCAAAAATATGAATTTTCAACAAAAAATTAATTTCCAACCAAAAAGGTGCAACCAAAAAGTTAAATTTCCACTAAAAAAAAACTTAATTCTAAACAAACAAACAAAACTAATTTTCAATAAAGCAGGTGAATCTTCAACTAAAGAGATGAATCTACAACAACATTATTTTTAACAAAGTATTTCAACTCTCTCTCAAGTAGTTTAATTTTTTATTAGAATTTTAAATCTTCGACTGGAATAGCTACATTTTCAGTCAAAAAAATTAATTTTCAAATTGAAAAAAAATCCAACTAAAATGGCGAATCTTCAACAAGAATATGATTTTTAATGAAGTGGTTCAATTTTTACCCAAGTAGTTGAATTTTCAATTTAAAAAAATCGTTTCTCAACTAAAAATGGAATAGTCACATTTTCAGTTGAAAAATAAATGAAAAAAGAGTTTTCAACAATGTAGGTAATTTTTTAACAAAACAATTGAATTTTCAACCAAAAGAGAGGTTTTTGTAGGAAATTGAGATTTAAGATTTCGGATTAGAATTCGGTTGGTACTTTGATGATGAAAATATGGCAAATAGTGTTATTCAAGAGGAAAAAAAACATTGACGTTAAAAAATTTTTTGGCTATGTAGTTCTGTACTGCAGTATTTCAATTCTTCTCCAGAAAACTAATTTTTTATGATTTGATCTCGCTTTATTATCATTCTGTTTTTGCAGATGATTATTCTTTTGAGTTATTTTTAATGATTATTAGTAGGTTTGATTCAAGTTTCACACTTAAAAACGTGCTAAAAATGTGATAAGCAGGATTTTTTAAAGCTGATTATATGAATTTAGCATTTTTCTGCCACAATAAATTGTTCTAGTTTATAACACCACCTGGCATCAGGGGCTCACGCCTTTTAAAAAACTGTTAAGTAGTTACAGAATCACATAA
Source organism: Andricus grossulariae (assembly GCA_011634705.1). Lineage (NCBI taxonomy): Eukaryota > Metazoa > Arthropoda > Insecta > Hymenoptera > Cynipidae > Andricus > Andricus grossulariae. The sequence goes on from JAABKJ010000254.1 coordinate 36,568, forward strand.
TAATAACGCCCAGTATCCAGAATTTTGCAAATTCTGGAGAAAATTCCAAAAATTTGATTTTAAAGAAAGAACCCACAGATTATTTCTATCATGAGCTTAAAAAACTTCCAAATCATCCTGTGACAACATTCTGCAAAAAACATGGAGTACAAAGACTTTTAGGTTGAAACTGTTTGATGCTCATCGTGATAAGCATCTGTCATCAAATTATGAATTATATCTTTAGTATATGAATAAAAAATCTATAACCTGTTGGCTAAGGATTTTCAACATCCCAAAATTCGGGATGATGGCGGGAATTGAAAAGGGGTTTCTTCATCAACCCGATTTTCGGGACGAGGAGGAACTTTATTAAAGCTTTACTCAAGCGATTGGGGAGGACAAAATAAAGTGAGTTAAATCATCTCCAATATATCTCAATTATCTTAATTTTCAGCAGAGACATTATACATTGGAAAATTAATGAGAAAAAATTAGTATCTGTAGGCCTAATGTTAAAAATACATCATGCGAAAATTTCTTTTACAAAATTCTGATAAACATCTACATCTAATCAGAAGTGATATTTTAATATCCTAAAATCATTTTGAATATTTCCCTAATTCAGCTCGTACCATTTTACAAAGAATCAAGTAAAGAAGTAATGAGGTAAAGATCTCAATTTCAAATAAAAATCTGAGAAAGCTTTTTACACAGCCATACTTGTGGGTTTTAGAGCACCTTTTGAGAAGTTTAAGGTAGAACATATATTTGAGACTAAAAATGTCTCCTGTTTTTTGCATCTTTTATGACCTACTTTAACATTAGCGTATACGGTCGATGCTTCAAGTTCGCTAGAGGAGAGCAGAAATGTCTCTGTTGCCTCTATTTCATAAGATGGGTGAGCCTCATTCTTCAGGATTTAAGCTCCACTTTTCATGAGCAACTAGGTAATGGAAGTTTTACCGTGCTATTTTTAGAACGACTGTTGATCACTTGTATACAAAATTTACAGAGTGCCCAATCAGTTCCTTGCACGATAATAACTTCCTAACTTCGTAAAGGCCTCTTTAAGCAACTATATCCAGTAAAGCTCATCATAATGAATAATGTACTAATTTCTATTTTAGGAGACAAAATCTAATAACCCGATTAATCAAAAGAAAATGACCACTTTAGGAATAAGATTACAGAAATTAGAATATAAATTTAAAGAGGATTTTCAATGACCAATCATTCAGGATCGTCTCATCTGGGCATGGTATCAATTGTATTTGAATTTAAATTGATGATTTATTAATGTCGAAAATCCGTTACAACATTGTGGTTGTACCTAAAATCTACTTCGACGGAAGTTTAATCAAGGTCAAAAATAGCTACTGTTTACTATCTAATGGTTATGTATATTATTATAATATATGAACAGTGTACACAGATGCAAAGAGGCGTAATGAGCGAAACGACGTCAAGAAAATGCGGGCAGTCTGCCAGGGAATCTGGCTCTTTCGAATTCTTCTTGTCTTAGGAGCAATGACTCATCCATCGTCAACGAACCTACTAATAATATTACAGTGTGCAGGTCACGCTACATACATTCGCATACAGCATACCCCACATCGGCGGATAAATCGTTCTGGACTCTAAACGACCATGTTGATTGGATTCCAACGCGCTGGGATTGCTATCGAATCTGCCTGGATGTAGTGCTTCAAGCGTGCTTTTATGCTACGTTACAATTTTATTCGATTGAAGATGGATTCTGTTCTTTCGCAATGTGGGAGTTAAGGAATTTAATTGCTGAGGCTTTTATGGGCTATATAAATTTCTAGTAGATATGCGACATTGTTTCTTGCAATGAAGAAATCGTTTTTCGATATTCAGATCTAGGTCAGTATTTAAATTGTCGGTTGCATGGCACTGAGGGGATGAATTGAACTAATTGGTGTATCGATCAGGACTTATTCAAAAACAATATGGAAGTACAGAATTATCTTCTTAACGATTTTTTTAAGCTGCAATCACAATTCTGTTGGAACAATGAATTATACAGCTTGGAAATGTGTGCGAACATCAAACTGTTACCACAGTAATAAAAAAAGTTCCAGTGAACTTTTGTCATTTGGAATGATAGATGTATTTTGAATTCTGATTATGACAGCATTGTCGATTAAAATTTATGTATCAAAAGCCAACGAATTTCACCCTCTTGCTATTGCCAGATCAGGAATATGGAGGAAGAGTTACATCAATCAATCATGCGATAGGAACTGATCATTAGCCGTGGATAAAATATTCACTCGAATGCGGAAGGTTGGTTATATTTGAATACTGAGCGACCTGATTATCTGACCTCCGAAGGCGTATCCGTTTAAACGTTATTGAGCGAGAGGAAGGTACGTTTTCTCATGGCCCGCGCATCCCATTCTAGTTTCTTTTCCAAAATCAGGCACGTGGTACCCAACCATTATGAAAGAAACAAGATCCCTGCCAATTGCAAAGTTGAACCGCAATTAAAAATAAAAGAACAGACCCATTCGACGACTGACCTGGTTTTCCGAGTTGAGAAGTTTGAGCTGCTCGTTAATGAGGCTGTACTTGGTGCTCTCCTCCTTTCTCAGCTGCCGCTCCTTTTTGAGCTCGGGGCTCCAAAATGTTTTTATGCTGTGCATGGAACTCCCGAGTTTCTGATTCGTCAACTCAAGTTCTTTTTTGAGGTTTCCGAGCTCGCGCTGAAGGTCGTTGTTTTGGTGTTGCAGTTCGCCGATGTAATTTCCTCCATCGCGAAGCATGTGGGGATTGGGGCTTTGCCTGGCCGACCTTGAGCCATAGAGGTCATCCTCAAGATAGAGGCCTCGGTCTCTGCTGCGCTCCCGAGGATCTCTGATGGGGACGAATTCCCTGTCGTGATCCAGGATTCCCGCTGAAGCCCTGTCAAGGCTGGTGTACCTGGCTGTGAGACCCGTTGAGCTGGACATGGCTGGCCTTGATGCACTCCTGGAACGGTGATGAACGCCAGCCCCAGTTGACATACTCCTGCCCCTCTCGTCGATCATCACAGGACTGCCTAAGTCGTCGTCGCGCGAATAGTAGGGGCTGCCCAGCGCATGATGATGATAGCTTCCGTATCCAAGGTGTTCCGGAGAGTTGTTACCACTTCGAGTTCCCCGTTTTCGACCCAGGGGACTTCCGCGACCGCTTGCATAGCTTCTAGAGGGACTTCGGTCGACCGTTGGAAGTTCTCCAACTCTACGACCACTTCGGGGAGAACGTGTACCGCCTCCTGGACCGACCACGCCGCTTCCACTCGAGTAGGGGTCTCTGGACATTCTATCTCAAGCGCACTCTCTCGATGAACCCCCCGCCCCCTCCCCCAATTTCAACCTTCTCTCTCGCCCACTCTCAATTTTCCTTCTCTTCTTCTCCCTCCTCCCCTGGCCCTCCCACCCTCGGTATCGTATCCGTGTTCGCCTCTTTGGCGAGCGCACGCTCAACCTCCCCGATCCTCGTTTCCGTTTTGCCCGCACTTTTCGCACGCACCCCCACGAATTCTGCAGTTCCTTCACGCTCGTCGTTTTCTTTTACGATTGCGTTGCCTGGCTACGCGATTCCCCTTTCACCCTAACAGATCAAAGTACCCTCTCTTTTTGTCAAAACCTTTTTGGCGAAACTTTTTTTCTAGTCTGCGTTCTTGGGGTAAGATCTTCACGCTGAAGGAGAGGCGGTAGAACCTTGTGGTAATTTTAGAACTCTCGCGCGGTTCTGCGGACATCTACTTCAGCCACTCCAGCCTCGAGTGTTAGTATTCTTCCTCATTATCTTTCTACAAGGTACTAGAGGAAGAACTAGACTCTCCTACGAACCTACGACTCGACCGAACTGGTCTTTACCTAGTTCTCTGCGGGTCATCGACGGCGACGGGTGCAACGTCTCCTCACCTCGTCGCGGTAGGAACGGCTCATCTCGATCATATTCCTCCACCTCGTCTTGCTCCAGGCCGCTTCCGGAAGGTGGCGATGATGTCGGCGACAACCGGTGAATGTGTCACTGGTGTGCCTTCAAAACTCGACCTTTATGACTCGCCAAGATCGATCTTTGACCTTCTTTCCATAGAAAATACATCCCAAACCTACAACTTGTGTAAACCTATGCCACTAACGTCGAAACAACCCTTAATCCTTTCTCTCTGTCACGCTTTGCACACGCGAAACACTTCCTCTTGACCGTTCAAATCCACGAACCGGTGAAAATTCCCGTCTAGAAGAAGTCACTGGGTTCTGTCGACCTTTCACAAAATCCACCAGGGCTCCTTATCGATCTCATTTTCTTAGTTTTCACGCGGCCCGCGAATCGCTTATGACCACCACCACCGGCAGCAATGGCAAGGGCGGTGAGGAACCACGAAGGGAAGAAAGGAGATTCACGGCTCGACAGACCCGCGCGAACTGACTGCCAGTTTTACCCTTCTCTCGTCAGCGTGCAGCCACGGCACCACTACCATCCAGAACCGGCACTACACACGTATCTTTCCCGCTCGATTCTTGCCTCCTTGTTCGCCCCACCGTCCGGCGAATGGCAGTCCTACGTCTCTCCACACCCTGCGCACCACCCGCCTTATTCGCGACCCTCTTTACCCCAACCCGTCTGACAGTCGCCGGTCGCCTGACAGCATCGGATCGCAGCATGGTAAAGGGAAAATCCGGAAAACCTCATCATGTGGATGAAAAAAATGTGCGGAAGAAGATTTTTCTCTGGAGGGTAATTCTTATGAAACGGGAAGGCATTTCTATGCAGGCAGGAGGAATAATTGGAGACTAAGAATTAAAAAGGAAGAATTCAGATAGACTGATTGTTATCCTTTCTACCTTTCCTAAAAATAGTCAACTATCAGCGAACCTGCTTCAAAATAAACACTCATAGCAAATGATTGTTCTCTATAATCTACAGGAAAAGTATCATGAAATGTGAGGACATTTTTCTAGAGATGGGAATCTAGAGAAGGTCCTCTTCTGACAAATGGACATCTAGATGCACGCATGTAATTTTGATCATCAAGAAAAATCCAGATGGGCCTTTTGCTTATCCTTTTCGTCCTTTTATTAAGGAATCAATCTCTGTCCCAGTTTTGTATAGGGCAATGAAAAGTCCATGAAAACCTCTTTTCTGTATGGCTTTAAAGAAAAACATACAGTAAAGCAGAGGATTGCTCTCTAGAGGGTAATTCTCTTGATAGAAGAGGACATTCCTTTAGAGACAGGTTGGATAATCTTACAATAGAGAACAAGATTCCCTTCTCCTCTAGAGGATTCTTCTATCTCAAAAGATAGTTTTAACTTTGACGATTCGAAGCAAGATTTCAATTTATGATTAGGAAAAATCTCTCCTGTCATTATCTTGTAACCAAAAATAATTTGATTTGGAAATACTGAAGTACCTGTAGGGAACCAACAACCCTTCCAGTTAACCAAACACTTCAAATATTATGATTGCAACTCATGGGTTTGATTTCTTATTAGTCCTAAACATAAAATCAGGTCTGAATGGTATAGAAACTCGAAGGGTTGTGCGGTTCGGTTTTCCTCTCGTGGCCCCGGCGAGTACGACGTCGCAATCAATGAAGCTACGTTTCACCTAACAGCGGTGTGACATCAGAGGGTGCGATTGGGTACCAAAGGGGTATCTAGGCTCTACTGAGAAAGTGCACACACTGCTTTCTGTTCAGTCAAGTTCAACGAACTCGAACAATTTCTTTTCAAACAACAAAGGTATTTGATGTTCCTCTGGTGGTAGTAGCGGCATGGACATTTTTTTCTGTTACTTTTCGATCAATGGGCTGGGGTACGCTTTGTGGATCGATAATTCGTCGTACTCCAGTCAGACTAGACCGACGCTGAAAGCGTATTTTGGTCGGGAGGGAATACGCAAACGCAAGCTCTACGTCATGAAAGCTCCTTCCCTTCGGCTAGTGGAAAACGTTTTTTGCCTTGCATTTCCCACATCCCTCCTACACTAACTTCCCCTTCCTGGTGAGATAGCAAGTTCTGACACAAATATCACAGAGAAGAGTAGGTGCTGCTTTCTGTGAGGAAACGGAGGAAGCATCAGAGCTGAAGCGCCAGGTCATGACCCCGTGGAGGCGCGAATCTCAAAGCTGCCGTCTCTGATTTGCATTTCGTTGAGGACAAGGGGTCTCGGTGTCTGCCTCGACTTCTTCACCTCGACAAACGTTTCCATGGATAGGGTGTAACAGGTTTTAAGTGATACTTTTTGCTCAGGTATCACTTTATTCATGGAACTCAAATATTCAGCGTTTATATGAAACGAAAAATAAAAAATGAACTTACCTAAAATTTAAAGCATGGATTTTGTAGCGCTTGATGTTAAATATTTGTAAAAAATGTTTCATCCTACTAGCTACCAGGAAAAGCAGACGTTTTTGACTATTAAGTTTCAAAAATCCATAAAAAATTCTAAATGTGTGCGAAGTTTTATAACTAAAATCTGAGACATGCATATTTTCGATTTGAATGGTGAATGATTGAAAAAAAAAGAACACATTTTAGAACTTTTCTTGATTGTTGAAGCTTAGGGGTTGGAAACAACAAACAAAATTAATTTAAGAGGGAAAAAACAAGATTTTCATGAAAAAATATGGAGCTAAGTTGAAAGTGTATATAACAATAATTATTTCGCACAGCTATCACAACTCAGCACCACGACTATCAAATTTTCAAAATTCGCGTTTTGAAAAATTTTGGATTAAAAGAATTATATTTTGAGGAAAAGTAAAGCTACTATTTCAGCGAAAAATATAGACCTGAGTTGAAAGTGTATAGGACAGTAATTTTTTTTCACGCCTAGAAAAACTCAGCACAACTTTCAGAATTTCGAAATTCGCATTTTGAAAATTTTTGGATTAAAAAAATTAATTTGAGGACAAAAAACAAGATTTTCACAAAAAAATATGGTCCTGAGAGAAAAGTGTATGAAACAATAATTTTTTTGCATGCCTAGCACAATTTAGCAAAACTTTCAGATTTTCGGATTTCGTATTTTTTACATTTTTGCTTGTAATGTCGTAAGAAATGTTTTTTGTGAATTTTGGTTCAAATTTTGACTTTTTCAAACAAAAAATTGTGACACGATGGAGCATTAACCTAGCACAATTCAGTACAAGTTTTTGTTTGAAAAAACAAAATGGCGGTACCAACTTCATAGGTATAAGCTAGGTAGATGAAACTTTTTTTGAAATTATTTATTATCAAAATCCGCAACATTCATTCCTGTGATATTAGGCAAGAAACTTGGATCTCATTTAGAATTTTTTTTTCTCGTTTTTTGAGACTTGGGGGTTGAAAACAACTGCTTTACCCATCAGCTAGGGGGATGCAACTTTTTTTGCAATTATTTACTATCAAACTCTACTAAATTTATTCCTCAGGTTTTAGATAGGAACTTACACACATTCCAGAATTTTTTTGCCACTTTCGAGATTGAGGTTTGAAAATGGCTGCTTTTTCTGGGAGTTTGGGGATGAAACTTTATTTAATTATTCATTTTTATAATTCACAACATTCATTCCTTAGATTTTAAGTAAAATACTTGATACACATTCAAGACTTCTTATTTTTTATTTTTGAGATTTAGTGTTTGAAAACGACTGCTCACCGGCAGGTAAGGTAATTCAACTTTTTTACAATGATCAACCATCATAATTTACAAAATTCAAGCAACATACTTTAGGTATGAAACTTGGAACACATTTCAGAGTTTTTTTTTCTTTCGGTTCTTGAGATTTGGGGTTCGAAAACTGCTTCTTTTTCCGATAGCTAAGGGGATATCACTTTTTCCAATTATTTATTATGAGAATCTACAACATTCATTCCAGAGATATTAAGTAAGATACTTGAAACACATTTAACCATTTTTTTCGCGATATTTGAGATTATGTTTTGAAAACGACTGCTTTTTCCGGCATTTAGGGTGATGAAAAATTTTTTAAAATGATTTATCGTCAAAGTTTAGAACATTTATTTATTAACTTTTTGCAAGAAACCTAAAAAACATTTTACAATTTTTTTGTTGACTATTGAGACTTAGGGGTTGAAAAGTACTGCTTTCCCCGGCATGCAGGGGGATAAAACTTTTTTTGCAATGATTTATCGTCAAAGTTTACAACATTTATTCATTAACTTTTTGCAAGAAACTTGAAAAACATTTTACAATTTTTTTTGTCGACTATTGAGACTTAGGGGTTGAAAACTACTGCTTTCTCCGGCATCCAGGGGGATAAAACTTTTTTTGCAATTATTTACTATCATACTCCACAAGATTCATGCGGCAAATATTAGTGTTAGAAATTTGGAACACATTTTAGAATTTTTTATCGGTTTTTGAGTATTTTGAATCAACAACTACAAGTTTCTACGTACCTCTAGTACCCGAAAAAAATAAGTTTAGGAAACTTTACTTGACTATCTAAGACATTAGGATCAACTAAAAAATATTAATTTTCAACCAAAAATTTAATCCAGTTTTCAGTTAAAAATTAATTTTTAGCAAGGAAAACTAATTTTAAACAAAATACGTACATTTTCAGTCAAAAAGATGAATTTCCAACTTAAATGACTTCAACAAAGACGCCCAATCAAATCGTTAAATTTTAAAGTAAAAAAGACAAATTTTCAAATTAAATAGTTAAATCTTCAAACGAAAGTGGTGAATTTACAACCAAAAATGTAATAATTTATATTTCAGTTAAAAAAATTAATTTCCAAACAAACAAAAAAAAAGGAATTTAAAACAAAATAATGAAATTCTGAACCAAAGAGATGAATTTTCAACTAATATGATAAATCTTCAACAACAAAAAAATGAATTTGTAACGAAGAAGTTCAACTTTCAACCAAGTAGTTGAATTTTCAACGAAACAGCTAAATTTTCGTCTGAAAAAAGACAAGTTTTCAGCCAAAAATTTTAATTTTCAATTAAAAAAGAAAACGCAACATTTGAATTTCAATCGAAAAAGGCAAATTTTCTATAAGTCTGTTGACTTTTTAACCCGCAAATATGAATTTTTAACAACAAAATTCATTTTCACCCAAATAGTTGAATTTTCTACCAAGATAGGTCAATTTTCCACCCAAAAATACAAATTTTCAACAAAAAAGTTAAATTTTCAACCGAGGAGATGAATTTTTAACTCAAATAATGAATCTTGATCTGGAATGATTAAACTTTCAATTTGAAAATTAAATGAGAACAAAGAAGTTTAGCCAAGTCGTTAAATTTTCAACTGAAAAAGGCGAATTTCCAAACAAGACGCAAATGTGAATATTCAAGAAAAAAGTTAATTTGCACCCAAATAGTTTAATTTTCTACCAAAATAGTTAAATTATTTACCCAAAAAGATGAATTTTCAACAAAACAGTTGAATTTTCAAACCAGTAAAATTATTTTCTAAACAAAGTGTTAAGTTTCGAACAAATCGATTGAATTTTCAACGAAATAATAAAATTTTTAACCAAAAAAGATGAATTCCCAACCAAAAATACTTGGATTTTCCAAGAAAGAGATAAATTCTTAACTAAAATTATGAACCTGTAACTGGGATAGTTAAATTTTCAGTTAAAAAAGGTAATTTCCAACCCAAAAAGAGATGAATTTTCAACTGCAAAACTAATTTTTTTTCTTTCTAAAAGTGTTTTCATAAATTTTAGAAAAGGTTTAATTCTAAATTTTCTGCATTGAGCTATAAATCTCCATGGCTCTGGAAGTTTATTTTTTTTCTTTCTCAAAGTGTTTTTATAAATTTTAGAAAATGTTTAATTCTAATTTTCCTGTATTGAGCTATAAATCTCTATGGCTCTGGAAATACATTTTTTTTTCATTCTAAAAATGTTTCTTTAGATCTACTTCTATTTGACTCCCACCTCTGGAAGATTTACAACTTCCTCGCATTTAGTGTGACGCTACCGTCACACTAAACCAAAAAAAAGGATTGAGTTCGTTAACCAGTTATTTTGGATAGAAATTCAAAAAGTAAGAGCATTTTCAAAATTTTGTAGACTATTTCTTTCAAAATTCAGAAATTCCATGGACCTGTATCCGTAGAACTGAAAAATTCAAACAATTTCTTCTCACTACTTTTTTCGATGGAAAGTAAATTGTCAGTTATAGCATTTTCAAAATTCAAAATTAAAACAAAAAAACAAAAAAAAACGAAAATTTATTTTAAGCTAAATAAATCACGATTTAATAAAAAATATTGAGAAAAGAAAAACGTTACTTTTTGAAAGCCCTACAATATTCTCATAACGACTTTTTGAGTTTTCTTAAAAAATCGAGAATTAAAATTTTGTTCCCACAAAAAATAATGAATTAGTACATTCTCATCATAGTGAGAAGATATTGATTTTATGTGAGAATGACTTTTGTGGATTCTATCAAATGTCGACTTTTTGAGGCCCCTAGAGTCAGAAAAAATAGTTTTTACATTGGTGTTTGTCTGTCTGTCTGTCGTCGTTGTTGTCGTATGTATACTTTGGAAGACCTACAAGATTATCAAAACAACCTTTTGAATTTTCTTGAAAAATCGAAAATTCACATTTTCATTGCACAAAAAGTAATAAAAAATTCCATTTTGCGGTCAAACTATACAAGGCACATAAAAAAGTCAAAAATTGTTAAGCCAAAGAAACAACATTAAAAATTAAATTTTTCGGCAAACGACGCATGCTATGAAAAATACGAATAGACAAAAGTTGCCCTTCCGAAAAATATTGGGAACCCATCCAAATTTTTTATCAATAATTTTTTGATACATCGCGTAGTTTTAGTTTTAATCGTAAAAGATAACATTCAAAGTAAAAAACTTAAATTTTTTGAAAAGCCAAACAGGGAACGAAAGAAAATTAATTGACAAAAGCTGTTCACCCAAAAAGGATCTACGATTCTGTTATTAGTAATTTTTGATCTAGGACGAGTAGACTTTCATTTCATTGTAAAATATAAGATTAAACATTAAACAATTAAATTTTTGGAAAAACGACACAAGAGCCCAATAAAATGACGAAAAAGAGTTCTTCTACCCAAAAATGTCTTCAAATATGTTATAAACTCTTGTTAAAAAAATATATTGAAAATAAAAAAATTAACTTTTTGGGAAAAAGGACACAAGCTACAATAACATTTTATCTAACAAAATTTTTCGCCAAAATTATATCTAAAAATTTTCTTAGAACCACCTTACGCTATGATGCGAATTTTTTGTTTAAATCGTGAAAAATAACATTGAAAATAAATTAAATTTATGGAAAAAGGACACAAGTTGCAAAAAAATGTCTAATAAATATTTTTTTTTTAAATAGGATACGCTTTTTTCAAACTATAAGAACAAAACAATGAAAATACGTATGTTTCCATGCCAATGCATATTATGAAATGTAATAATATAAATTTATTGATATGATACATTTTTCAGGGTAGCTGAGAATAAAATTCAATGCAGAGTAAGAAACAAATTTTAAAGTAATCATGAAAAATAAAGTGTGTACATTATTTTGCAATATCTGAATAAGCAACCCCAGACCGAGGTACAGAAATAAATATAATATACGTTTGATATAATAAAGCTGAAAGTAATGTAGAGAAGTTCGCATTTTCGACAAAATCGAGTGCGAAGCACGAGACACGTGATGAGGATGTGTTCGTTAAAGCCAAAGGAGCTTTAACAAAAGAGAATTCACAATCTTTACATTACACTTGTTGATGCTTTGACCTTTAATTTTAAAATGCCTACGCGCACAAATGTGGGGGAAATACAAAAACCGAGCGCGAAGCGTGAGAACCAACAGTCGCGCGCCCTAGGCCTCATATATTTGAAATAAATTTAGAAAGTCTTACCAATTATTATAAGTACAAATTTTTCTAAACTGTTAAAAATTTGCATGCGTTTAAAATACTTATAACTAAAAATTGAGAAAAGCTGAGCAATTAAAAGATTCAGGGTCTTGCTCTTTTACATTTGCTTTTGTAGATAAATTTTATATTTTCAACATTAAAAAGTTTCCAAATCACAAAAAAAAATTAAGATAATTTATAAAGCTTCTAAAATCTATTTTGAAAATATGACAATACATTTTATAGTTTTTCAATTTAAGTACTGTTGATGGAATAATGTTATTAACAAATGACTGACATTAACGAATTTTTGTTTATAACTACTGCTCGTCACTTGCGAGATGGAGGATAAGTGGACGATTAGATAAGGAAAGTTAGCAACAGTAATTCCCTCTTGACCGATGGTCCGTGGGTTTCAGATATGTAGTTGATATATATATACATATGTACGTTATGTAGTTGACAGATGGGTCAGTCGATCAGGAAATTATAAGATCCATCGTCGTTTGCTTGTCAGTATCCGCTGAACCCTGAGAAGCGAAAGGTTCGAAAAATGCTGCTCATTGCTGTAGCACTTGTGCTACTATCGGCAAGCCGTACAAATGCAAATAACAGATTTTTTGGACCATGGTTCCCAGCGACAGAAGGTGAACCTTGGCCTCTGCCCTGGAGGAGAGTTTTCGACAATAATCCCCTAATTTTGCAACCAAACAGTTTCGCCATTGAAGTAAGTTCAAATATTATTCTTTCTACGGAGATATCGTATCTCATACATTAGCTGATAATTACAGTAAAATGTCAATAGTGTTTCAAACAAGCATTTGAAAGAATCTTTTGATTTTTTCTTTTTCAACATCAAAGTATTACTTGAAAAATATAACATGGTTCGTCTGGATGAATTTCAACCCAATAGTGCTTGCATTTTCAATTTTTTTATTGTTCTTATTTCCGGAACATGTTACTATTTTAATACCGAAACGAAAAAAATCGCTAGGACTGTTCTTGAAGAATTCTTTTTTAAGTTGCCTCAACATCTGTTTGAAGTTCAACCTAAAGGCGCTTAGATTGTTAATTTTTTATTTGTTACTTTTATTTTTGTAGGAGACATGTTACAACTATTTTAGAATCAAAATGAAAAAATAGATGCCACTGCAGTGCAAAATACAAATTATTGTTTATTAAAATCACATGGTATAACAGAAAAGCTATATTTATGATAAATGCATATCATCAGCTCAGTACTGATTAGGGGGCATACATAAATTACGTTAAGCAAGATATTTATGAGCCTGTGAAACACTACAAAACAAAAGTTAAAAATAATTTATTATAAAAAAACTGCCAACGCAATTTGGTGCTTACTGTAGTACCTAGTGCATCAAATGTAAAAAAATTATGTTACTTTATTGATCATTCTCACGATATTAATTGTAATTTACTTACTAATATTATTATTACCTTATAATAGTAGTATTAATATCAATATTAATTATTAATTAATAATCATGAATTCACGAAATAATAATACATGAATCAACAAATAAGGGGTCATCCCCAAAATATATAAGCTTTTTTTCTAAAATCTTCATTTCTCCCCCCCCCCCCATGCCATGTAAGATACCGTGAGAATTGCTCTGAGCCACCAAAATCTTACTAAAATTTCATAAACTTAGAATATAAAATGTGTTATAACAATAATTATTTAGTTTTGCAAGCGTACAATTTTATAATCTCTTTAGAACCTAAAATTTATTGAAGATAAATTTAAATGTTTATCAAAACTATATTATTCTTTAGTCCATGAATTATAACAATTTCTATTTTTCCATCACAGGATTCACAGTCACCATTTTTGGATTCAAAATTCAACTGTTTTGTAGAAAATTCGTATTTTCGGCGCGAAAATCCAACAATTTGGTAGAAAATAAACTTCGTAAGTTGAACTACTTTGTTGAACATTTATTTTTTATTTTAATATTCATATTTAGATCAAAAATCGTGTTTTTGGTTGCAAATTTAAATATTTTTATTCTTCCTTGGTTCAAAATTAATATTTTTACTGAGAATTTACCTATTCCATTTTTTGATGAAAATGTATCTTTAGTAGTTGAAAATTTAATTATTTTGCTAAAAATGCATATATTTTGATACAAACTTGACTTTTTTAAATTCTTAGTTTTTTGCTGAATTTTTGTTTTAATGATAAAAAATAACATTAAAAATAGAAAAATAAATTTTTTTGAAGAACACATAAGCTACGAAAAAAATAAATAGATCAAAATTATTCACCGAAACAATAGCTACAAATTAGTTAAATCATTTTTTGATAGGACAAGTAGTTTTTGTTTCAAACGTAAACAAATAACATTCAAATTAAACAAATTCAATTTTTGGGAAAACGACAGAAGTTAAGAAAAAAAAAGGAAAAGACAAAAGTTGTTCAAGTGAGAAAGATCTAAGAATTTGTAAAAAAATTTTGGTTATGAGAATATATTAAAAACAACCAAAAAATAACTTTTTGGAAAAACGACACCAGATACAATAACATTTTATTTAGCAAAATTTTTCGCCTAAATTATATCCACAAGTTTGCTAAGAACCACTTTTCGCTACGACGCGTATTTTCTGTGTAAATTGTAAAAAATAACATTGAAAATAAACAAACTTTCATGAGAAAACGACAAAAGTTGCACTTTTAAGCCAAAGAGACGAATTTTCTAAAATACAGTTACATTTTCAAACCGAAAATATGAATTTTCAACAAAAAAGTTCATTTCACAGTGAACAAATTAATTTTTAACTCAAAAAACGTATCTTCAACCGAGTCGCTCAATTTTCAGCCAAAAGGATGAATTATCAATAAAAATTATGCATCTTTTACCAAAAAAAAAAAAAAAATTTCAAAAAGTAAGTTCAACTTTTAACTAAGGAGCTACATTTTCAGCATAAAATGTATTATTTGATATTTCAACCATAAAATATTCTAATATCATATAAAAATAAGTTGAATTTAACCGAAAAAGACGATTTTTCAACAAAATACTTGAATCTTCAACTAAAACAGAACAATTTTCAACCAAAAGTTGCATTTTAACCAACAAATTGATTTTTTACCAAAAAAAAACGGAAAATATAACGGCTGATCTTATTTCAACCAAAAAAGATTATTAATTGAAATCAAAAACTGTTGAATTCAACCCAAAATGATGAATTTCCAAAAAAATAATGGAATTCTCAATAAAAACAGACGAATTTTCACCCATATAGTTCAATTTTTAACAAAAACATATTTTTCAGTCATGAAAGAAAGAAAATTCACTCAAATTATAATGTTAGGGGCTAAATAATTAGTTTGAATACAAAATAAAAATTTAATTTTTTTGAGGTTATATAAGTATGTAATTTTTCTAAGGTTCTTGGGAAAATTAAACAAAAATTTGATGATTTCAAATATATGAAAAAAGTATAATATTTTATTTTTCAGGATTTTGCAAAATTGTAGGAAAAATTCGAATCAGTTTAAAAGATATTCATGACTTATAGAAGTTTAGAAGATACATATATTTTAAACTGACTCAAACTATTCCTACAATTTTGAAAAATCTTTCAAAATTATAAAAATTGCCTTTTAATCTTCCAGATATTTTCGACATTTATAGAAATTGTAACAATCTACTTTTATTTTATTATTTCAAAATATGAACTTAAGAAATGATTCCAAATTGCTGAAAAGAATTG
Source organism: Andricus grossulariae (assembly GCA_011634705.1). Taxonomy (NCBI): domain Eukaryota; kingdom Metazoa; phylum Arthropoda; class Insecta; order Hymenoptera; family Cynipidae; genus Andricus; species Andricus grossulariae. Next base: position 52,183 of record JAABKJ010000254.1, read on the forward strand.
TTTGAACTGGATTAAGTTATGAAATTAAAAGTCAACTCTCAAAGTATGTATATATGATTATTTGACACAGTATGAATATTCACACATTAAAAATTCAATTGAAACACATTAAAATATTATAAATAGAGCACGACATATTATAATATCCTGCAAATCGACGAATATTATATTAAAAACTGACGAGTTCAAAAAATCATATCATGAGAAATGATTTCTTAGATGAAATACATTTTTTGATCAAGCGCACGCATCGTTTTAGTTGAAAATGGAGAGAATTCGGAATCCAAAATTTTGGATGTCGAAAATTTCCATGAAAATAAACGAAGATGGCAGATTTATAGAAGTTGATGTCCAAAATCCTTCCTTCCTTTTCTAATTATTCGAAAAGATAACTGGTGTTCGCTCGAGTCAAGAAATAATTATTATCTATCACAACACGATTTATTATAATTGTTGCAAACATAATTTGCCAAACGGAGTTAATAGAAATACTACTAAATTAACAAAAGCTGTGATTACGACACTCGTCAATGTGCTTGTGAAGAGCTTCACAAAGTCATTATATAAAGTTCTTCACGCGGGCCCGTTAGTATCCAAGGTCCCTCATTTCAGGCATCATTCACTCCACTGACACTTTTCATATTTTGTAATTATCTTTGACATTTTTTTTGCAGTTCGAATCATTTCGAATTAATCTGTAACAATCCGAAAGAATCCGTGGCTCACTTATCAATCCTTCTCCATTCATGTGTCAGCACCAACTTCAATTCCAAACCACACTGAATCCACTTTTCAATCCTTGCCAATGCTTGCCTACAATCCTTTTGAACCTGTGGTACTTCTTGAATTCAACCAGAATGAATCTGACACCAGTCCGAATGAAGAAGTGTGAATCCGAACCCAACCCGAATGAATCACACAACAACCTGAAACAAACTTTCACTCCTTCTCAATCTGATGCCCAATCCGAATGAATCCAAGAATTATCCAAAGCAAGTTTTAATCTTTTCAATTCTCTTCAGTCCGTGCGCTTAATCCGGGTTAATCGGAAACCAACCCGAACCCAACTTTCACACCTTTTCAATGCGTGCGTCAACATAAACTTGAATCCTGACACACTTTTTAATCCGTTTCAATCAGTGCACCTAATCCGAATGAATCTAGCCCCTTCGATAAAATCTTTAAAATTTTGAGAGTTTTCAAGTATCTTTCAACATTTTCTGTAAATCTCAAAATGTATCCAATTTCGTCAATATTAATATTAAATATGTTACAGTGAAGTCTCGCCTATTTCCAATAGCCCTTATTTCCTATCTCCTCCATTTCCTTTGGCTGTACATGGTTATTTCCATTTGCGCAGTTTCGGCAAATCCCACCACGGTCCCGGTATATTCTCCTCCGCGTCAGTGGCTGACCAATTAAAAAGAGGCCCGAAGAGCGGGAAGCCTTGAAGTGAGTATTTTAATATGACGTCATGGGAATACGTCATACGACTTTTTCGAGAAAATATTATAAACTTAAAGATCATAAATGTACAAATAGTAATATTTTTCAAGTGTAGAATCTATTTTTCTAGTCATGCTCCATTCTTTTGTCGATTCACGACCTTTCAGTTTCACAAAATAAAATAAAATATCGTAAATATCAGGTTAGTGGTACTCTCACCTCATATTTCGGACAGTTGCTTGTATTTCGTGAAGCTGAAAGGTCTTCAACCGATGAAAGGATGAAGAAACAGAATTGCGCAAATGCATTCTACACTTGAAAATATCACTATTCAGACCTTTATAACTTACCTTTACATAAAAACCAATCAACTTCTCAAAAAACAATTTTTTCAAGAAGAGAAAAAACCTTTCTTTGATCGCTTTCAATGTTAATTTAATAGGAACATGAGTTCTATTCTTTCGGTCTTACGATCAATTGAAATTAAAAAACGACTAGGATTTTTTCATGTCAAACAATTTTAATGATAATTATAATTACGACGTTTCGACCTATACTGTTGGTCATCTTCAGGCAAATTGAAACTCCATTAAAACAATTTTGGAATGAAAATTGTGGTCCGATGAAAAGAATTGAAACGGTATTCCAAAAATATAATTGGGAAAAACCTCGAAAAAAAAGAAAAACGAGGCTCCCAATAATTAATAGGTTACATTTTTAAAATTTAGGTGCGAACCGCAATAGTCAAAGTTCGCTTTTAAATTTTTAACATGTAACCTTTTAATTATTGGGAGCCTTTTTTTGTTTTTTTTTTCTGAAGTTTTTCCCAATTATATTTTTGGAATACCGTTTCAATTCTTTTCATCGGACCACAATTTTGATTCCAAAATTGTTTTTATGGAGTTTCAATTTGCCTGAAGATGACCAACAGTATAGGTCGAAACGTCGTAATTATAATTATGATTAAAATTGTTTGACATGGAAAAATCTCAGTCGTTTTTTATTTTCAATTGATCGTAAGAATGAAAGAATAGAACGCATGTTCCTATTAAGTTAAATTTACCTTTACATTGCGGAGATTTTCTCCAAAATGTCGTATGCAGTTGCAGTACCATGTACTAACCTTCCTGACGGCTGACATTTCCATCTATCGACGTCATGCCACAAAA
>JAABKJ010000255.1:0-54702 GCA_011634705.1 Andricus grossulariae
TCAAAACCGAGTTCAAGGTCAAAGTCATTGGTACCCGTAGATGTCCCCCATTATCCCCTCCAACTTTTGTCTGAAACCTTTTTTCGTATCTGCACAAGCATCTGAGATATTATCCACTATAGATTAAAATGGCCCACCCTGTATATACGAAGATGTTAGTTTTTGATCTACTGAGCTTCGTATATTAAAATAAAAAATTTTCAAAAAGGGCCCCAGCGATTATTTTCATTTCAATCTTGAATCATTAGTTAGATGGCAGACAACCATAATATATAAAAAATATACTTTTTCCAAAAATGACCCGAGCGATTATTTTAATTATTATCTTCAAATATTAATGGCATGGCAAACAACCATAATCAATTAAAAAATCCAGTGAAAAAAAAATCAGGCAGCATTTACTGCGTCTTCGTAGGTCAGCATTTGAATTTCAAATGATTTCAAACTAAAATTGACATTTTTCAAAAAGGGCCCAACGATTATTTTGATTTTCATCGTGAAATATTAGTGGGATGGCATAAAACGACAATCTATGAAAAAATACAGTGAAAAAATATGTTATGTAACATTTACTACATCTTCATAAGGAAAATTTTGTATTTTAAATTATTTAAAATACAAAATCGACTTTTTTCAAAAAGGACCCGATCGATTATATTAATTTTCATCTTCAAATATTAGTGGGATAGCAGACAGCAATAATTAATTAAAAAATCCAGTGAAAAAAAATTCAGGCAGCAATTATTATGTCTTCTTAGGAAAACTTTGGAATCTTAAATTATTTAAAACTAAAATTGAGATTTTTCAAAATGTGCCAAAAGATTATTTTAATTTTCACCTTGAAATATTAGTAGGATGGCATAAAATCATAATCTATGAAAAAATCCAGTGAAACAAAATTTTAAGCAACATTTACGTGCTACATCTTCTTAGAGAAGCTTTTGTTTTTCCCAACAATTATTTTAATTTTCATCTTCAAATATTCGCAGGATGTCAGAAAATCACAACCAATGAAAAATTCCAATGTAAAAAATGTTAGGCAACATTTACATTTAAAATTATTTAAAATACAAAAATCCCCGATAGATTCTTTTTATTCTTGTCTTGAAATACTTATGGGATGGCACAGTACCATAAACATTAACTCTACCTTTTTAATGAAAATGGTAAATTTCAAATTGATTGAATACAAAAATCGAGTTTAGCCAAGGATAATCGATTTTTTACATTTTTGTCTTTAAATAATCATAGGATGTCAAAATAACATAATAAAAAAAACGTCTAGTAAAAAAGGATTTTAGGCAACTTTTATAATACCTGTTTGAGCACATTTTTGTATTTCATATTAATTAAATACTAATATCGACATTTTTCAAAAAGGGCCCAAAGATTATTTTAATTTCCATCTTGAAATATTAGTGGGGTGGCAGAAAACCATAATGAATAAAAAAATCAAGTGAAAAAAAATGGTAGGCAACATTTACTATATCTTAGGGAAACTTTTGCATTTCAAATTATTTAAAATACAAAAATCTACTTTTTCAAAAAGGATCCGATCGATTATTTTAATTTTCATCTTCAAATATTATTCGCATGGCAGACAACCATAGAAAAAATCTAGTGAAAAAAAATGTTAGGCAACATTTTTAAGAAGGGCCCCAACGAATTTTGTAATTTTCATTTTAAAATATTAGTGGGATAGCAGATAAATATAACCAACAAAAATCCTATCAGTATTCGACTATGATTTAGACTTGGTTCAGCCGCACCTTGTAATAATGTATAAACTTGGATTCATATAGAAAAGAACAGAAATATTTATTTAGGCATACGCAGATGTGTAAAGGAGCATTGAAAAACGGTAGGTCCTGAGCATAATGCTTATAAAAGTGATGAATTTGTATATCTTATTTTCCGTTTTATGTACAATGGAACAATTCCAGCGAGTCTTATATAAAATGAGTGAAATCTTAGATGAATGATCGCGCAATTTACATACAAAAAGTAGGAATATTCGGCTCTTTTCTTTCGAAATCTCACACGTATCATACGTTTTTACTTCCCTATTGACAAGAATTCACAAGACCCCGAAGACAGGTCTTTGTTTCTACCTCCGAAACTATCTAAATAACTCTAAAATCCATAAATCGATCGAGACTTCGTCTGTACTTTAAAAAAATCTAGACACCGTCATATTCACCAGTAGAGATAGATGACGAGAAAAGGTAGATTCACTATCATATATAAACGCGTACACTATAAAATCTGTATTTAAATAAACATCTTACACATTATAGTATGTACACTTACATCTACTTACAAAGTAGACTTAGACTCAGTTCTCTCAGTGCGAAAAATCTGACGCACACGTTACGTTACTGACTTGACAGTGTTTGTAATACACAGCTACGCATATAAAATATAATTTGCCAAGTTCTTTGAACTTTTCGCTCGACAACAGTCGATCGGACAAGTCACCTCGAACCTAAAATACAGGATATGTTCGTTCATCTTAGCTCGAGATTGGTTCCTATTGAAAGAGCGCGTTTACAGTCCAAAAAAACAAAAATCTTCTAACAAATAGAAATGCTAAACGAATAAATCTAATTACAAAGATTTGAACTTAAATTTGCGATTATTAACACTATTAACATTTTTACATCCTCGAACCCTGCCGCGTTTTTAAAACGTTTGAACAATGAATCTTCAAGATTCATCACAGTTTTTGCACAGTCCCATATTTGAAAGTTTAAACATTGTTGCTGGACACGGGGCTAGTGCTAGACATCGAGTCGATCCTCATTGAATCGATTCTCGCGACTATTTTAAGAGCCGGGCCCAATTTGATGCTCATTGCAGACATCAGATGATCCTCTTTGAGTAGCATCAAGGCCTGTCCGTCGATTTCTTGAATAGCAAAGTCTTCCGCGTAATCCGCACAGCCAGGTAAATTTCTAATGAAATCACATACCTCGTTCACCTGTAATCATCACAAAATAGATTACTTTTTAAATAGTTCTTGAAACAATCGAATCTTAAGTTTCATTAGTGGTCTGTTAGAAGTCTTCCTTACCGTCCATTTTACAGGATTTATTTTTGGAATTGAATCGTCCAAGTTCGGAGTTGTGCTCGTCGTCAACGACTTGTCCTCTCCATTTTTTTTCATCGCATCCATTTCGCTGTTTTTCGCGTCGATTTCCATTTCCGTCCATTGTTTCTCTCCAGCCTCACGTTCCCGAATTTCCCGCTTTTTGCTGAATCGAAAAATCATTTGGAGAATTAGAGTTTTTTTTAATTTACTCACAATCATTAATATTTTGGAGCAAATAATATTTCATCAATTTTAGTTCCTTGATGAATGAATTTAAATAGGACCAGAAAGTTAGAAATTGAGACCATTGATGGAAAAAAGGGCCATCATCAAAGTAGACTTTAAACAAATTTTTAGAAATTATTCATTTGAAAGGGATACAAATTTGATAATAGCAACTAACTTGAATGAGCAAAAATATTTAAAGCGAAAAACAAAACATTTTTATTTAATAACTAATGTTGTGTCCAAAAATTCAAACATACATGAGGCACTTTTTAATAATTTCATCCCATTTGTGGAAAAGGCTCCATTTTTTTTTAATTTTGAACAAGTTTTTAGGAAATGTAGCGGACATATTACTACAACTTGAAAAGAAAAGATATGTGTGTGTGTGTGTGTGTGTGTGTGTTGAATTACTTTTCTTTCAGCTGTATTCAAATAAAAACTAATTTTTAAATTCATTTCCTCCAAAAAAAGAGTTTGATTAATAATAATTTAGATTCGACCGAATTTGAAAGCTTTTCAATTTAAAGGTGATAAGTTTCAAAAGAAAGTTTCCGATTTGATAGTTTGAATTTATAATAATCCATAACTTGAGAGGGATTCCAGTTTAAGAGATTTAGAAAATGAAAGCTTTCCTCAAACCTACAAAATTTAAAGCACTCAAGTTTAAAAAAAGACTTTATTTGAAAACTTCGAATTGCCGGGATTAAAAATTGAATTTTTTCAAATTATCGAATTTTGAACTCAAAAATAAGAAGCGTCTATGTTTGAAAATATTCGTATTTAAAAAATTGTTTCAGCCTGAAAGCCCACGATATTTTAAAATATATTTTTTAAAAACCTGCAAAACTTAACATGCAACATGGCCTTCTATAGCCAAGAATTCCTTAGAAGTTATTTTCAAGTTAGAAAGCTTTCCAATTTAAACCCCATTTATTTTGAAAGCTTTTGAAACCTCAAGTCTTCAAAATTTAAAGCATTCGAGTTTAAAGAGAGCTTTAATTTAAAAACTTTGAATTTTCAGATTTAAAAATTGAATTTTTGAAAGTATCAAAAATAAGAAGCGCCTCAGTTTGAAAATGGTCCTATTTAAAAAAAAAGAGTTTGAACCTGATCCTTATAATCTATTTTTATATTTTGTACAAAAGGTTTTTATAATTATTTTTCTTGGTTTTAAAATCTACAAAAATTGGTCTAGAAAAATCAGTGAATTTAGAAAAGAGAATTCTGTAGCAACCCTGAATACATTTTTATAAGAAAAGACGAAAAAAAATAACATACCTCTTTGCACATATCGATGAGCAGAATCGTTTGTCTTTTTTGAATTTCTGATCGTCAAGTTGCTTTCCGCAAGTTTCGCACTTGCCGGTCGGCATATTTTCCGCATTTTCGTCATTAGGATAATTCGACGCGTGTTTTTTTTCTAAAAGACAAGAAAATTGATTATTATCCTCCATAATTGATCAATTATTTTATATACAACATTCTTATATAATTGTTAGTCCTTACTTGGAGGTTCTTCGTAGCCATCTTTATCATTATTTCGACTGGCGTTCGTCTCTTGACTCAAGGAACCATTCATAGACGACCGGTTGATAGCGAACGGCTCTGAAGCTTTAAATTATATGAATAGATTCATTTTTGGAGTTTATTCCAATAAAAAATTAATCAAGCGATATATTAAAATAATGGAAGACAAGAGATTGACAACTTTCGTATTTCCGTCCTCAAACACAGACCCATAACAAAATTACATTTGGGAAACTAAAATAATAGCCACATACTTCTATAATTTTGACTAAAATTTCTATCTTGTAGTATAGAACTAATTTTCAGGGCTCAGGTCGTACGAGTTTTTCGATTTTCTGCGACTTTTTGAAGAAAAATGCCACTGATCGACTTTTTTCTGATTTTCTCAGAAGTTCGCTATTCTTAGTTTCAATTTTAATCACAATGAAACTTGTAAACATGACATTAAAAACTAGAAAAAATTGTAACATTTTAATTGAGAACATTAAAAATGGAATAATCGTTCATTAAAGCTTTATTCTGAGAAAATTATTAATTAACAGCGTTTGAAATTGAAAAATTTCGAATTTTGTGAATCTATATTCAAAGTTTTAATTTTTTTGAAATTGCAAGACCCATCGCACTCCTTCCCCTATTCCCCCCATTTCTTAAAAAGAATTTCTCCTGTTTCCTTTTTTTTTTAAAGAAACTTAATTAATACAACTCAATAAGAAAATCCAACTATTTTTGGTTGAAAGTTTATTCTTTTTGGTTAAAAATTCGACTATTTGGTTGAAAATTAATTTATTACGTTAAAAAGTCACCTGTTTTGGTCGAAAACTTAACTACTTTGTTGAACTTTCGCCTTTTTGGATAGAAAATTTATCATATTGGATTGAAAATTCCTCTTTCATGGTAGAAATGTAATATTTTTTGTTCGAAAATGAATTTCTTTGTTGAAAATTGAAGTCTTATAAAAAATTCGTCTTTTTGATAAAAAATGTAACTATTTCGTTAAAAATTCATCTATTTTGTTGAAAACTCGTCTCTTTTGATTGAAAGTCCAACTTTTTAATTGTACATTTGACTGTTTAGTTGGAAATTATTATTATTTTTTTTTTTTAATTTAACTATTTCATTGAAAATTAATATTTCGGGTGTAAAAGTTAACTGTTTACTAGACCATTCAACTTTTCAACATAAAAACTAAAGTCTTTTGTAAAAAATTCGTTTCTTTTGGTTGCAAATACAATATTTCGACTTGAAATCCTTTTAACTTGAAGCGTTTCATATTGAATTCAAGATTGTATCTATAATAATTTTATTTAAAAGAATTTATTCACTATTTTTTTAATCACTTATTTTCCCTGTTTCGAAAGCATTTTAGGCTGTGAAATCTGAATGATTAAAAAATGAATAATTTTATATTCAAATTATACAGTCTCAAATTTCAAGCGTATTTTGAAGAGTAATTTCAAGTTTAAAATGTTCCAAATGAATTTCCTGAAGTTCGAAATTACTGTAAATTATAAACTTCTCTCATCTGAAAATAATCCAAGTTGACAAGTTTAACAGTTCAGAAAGAAATTTTTAAACTCAGATTCAGAATCCTTCAAGCTGAATGACTATTGTTAAAAAATTGTTTTAACTTTAAAGTTTATTTTGATTTTGCAAAGAATATTTGAAAATAAATGTTAATTATGTGCTCTATATTCCTAAACGAGTAAAATTATTTTTTTCAGTCTTTCAGTGTCTGGTACAGCTTTTTTTATTATCTTTAAAAATTTGATGCGAAATTGGATCCGATCCTTGATATTGTATACCAGATTTAAAAAATAGTTAACCTCTCGATTTAATATTTAAAAAATTGTATGAAACTATTTTGCTACTATTTTAAAATTTATGCTACTACTAACACTATTTTGAATTTCTTAAATGAGTCCGAGGCCTCGTATATAGTTCTATTGGATTTATGGTTGATTATGAACCAATCTATTTAGATTATTACATTTTCCAAATAGGAAAAGAAACAATCCAAAAAATTTCTATTGGCTTTTAATTCAACATTGCAATAGAATGTTGCAAACATATAAAAAGTTTAAAGTTAATTTTTCATTTATTTAAATACTAATGACATGTTTTCTTTGCGATCTGAGTTGTGGAGAGATCCATTTCGTAAATGGTTTACGTCAATCTGTATTTTTTACCAAGTTTCAAGACCGTAAGATTGGAAGCGGTTTAAAAAGTATCACCGTTTTTAGTAAGTGCGCACCGAACCATTTCGTCGTCGGTTTTTACGAAAAAGTTAGTCGGCTATGACTAGTATGGAGGAAGCGGTGATGAATTAAAACAAGTATTTGAGGGACGGACCTTGATATTCGATTCCACAAAAATGAGCGACCATGTGTACGAAAGGTTGAAGATCTAACATCTGCCTAACAGCTAGGCTGCTAGGGTTTCCCAGCGGCCCTTTTATTACCTTTATTCAAATGAGAGTTTCCAAGGTCGGATCGTGTTAACACCAATTTTTTTAATTCGCACTTTTTATTAGGATTCATTAGGATATGTATTTAAGCGTCATAAAAAATTACTCAAGTTTTTTTTTTAGAAACGAAAATGTAATAACAATCATTTCTTGAGGTTCTAAACACTCGCAAACTCTAAAGTATTGCGTAGTCCGAAACACTTTTTTTCATCCCATCAAGGGCACGCCTAAAAAGATGAATGTTTTTGGGATTTACAGATAAATAACTACAGAATATAGGAAAAATATGGCGAGGCTTTAAAAAAATGTTTTTGACCTTGAAAATCTAGGCTAAATTGGACATTTTTTGACCAAAATTTGTACAATTGAATACCATGGGCGCTCAGATATTATATTTAATATGCTACATATATTTTTAAATCGATTTTGTCATGCCGAATCCAAATCCGGGCTTTAAATTAGCCGAGGACTTCCTGTTTCCGAACTAGTAGCTTAGACTTATGATATTGAATGGTAGAATTTGTTCATAGTATAATAATATTATACTATGTACAAATTTAACATAATAAATAATGAATAAGCAGTAAATAGTAAGTATTCAATAATAAACACAGGTATAAAATTCATATTGCCAAAGATTTCACAAAGATTTCAATTATTACCCAAAGATTTCACAGGTTTCGCAAAGATTTTGCATATTTTTAAAGTATTTCACAAAGATTGCAATAATTTTTCAAAGATTTCATGAAGATTTCACAAAGATTTTGGATAGATTTAAAAGATTTGACAAGAACTTCTATTATTTCACAAAGATTTCAGATAGATTTTAAAGATTGAACAAAGATTTCAATGATTTCCTAATGATTTCACAAATATTATCGAATGTTTCCAAAATATTTCGCAAAGATTTTTAAGGAATTCGCAAAGATTTCAATGATTTCCCTAAAGTTTCAAAAATTTCACAAAGATTTCAAATATTTTGCAAATATTTTTGATAGATTTCAAAGATTTCCCAAAGATCTCGGATAGATTTAAAAGTATTCACAAATACTTCAATATTTTCCCAAAGATTTCAATGATTTTGTAAAGATTTCACAAAAACTTCAATAATTTTTCAAAGATTTCACAAGGATTTCGCAAAGATTTCAAATAGATTTCAAAGATTACATAAATATTTCAATGATATCCCAAAGATTTCAAAGATCTCGTATAGATTTAAAAGTCGTCACAAAGACTTCAATGATTTCCCAAAGTTTTCAATAATTTCACAAATATAACCAAATATGTCAAAATATTTGGAAATAGTATTTCCAAATATTTGAGATATATTTTAAAGAGAGCACCAAGATTTCAATGATTTCCCAAAGTTTTCAATAATTTCACAAATATAACCAAATATTTTAGATATATTTTAAAGAGAGCACCAAGATTTCAATGATTTCCCAAAAATTTCAAAAAGATTTAAGATTTCCATAATTTCCGAAAGAGTTCACAAATATTTTAATAATTTCACAATTATTACCAAATATTTTTAATATTTTGCAAAGATTTCCAAAGATTTGACAAAATTGCAATGATTTCCCGAAGATTTCTTAAAGATTTCACAAAGATTTCGGATAGATTTAAAAGATTTCACAAAGAGTTCTATTATTTTACAAAGACTTATATTATTTTACAAAGACTTCTACTATTTCACAAAGATTTCTGATAGATTTCAAAGATATAACAAAAATTTCAAATATATTTAAAAGAGTTCACAACGATTTCAATGATTTTTCAAAGATTTCAATAATTTCACAAATATTATCAAATATGTTACAAATATTTCAAGTATTTCCAAAGATTTCACAAAGACTTCAATTATTTCACATAGATTTTAGATATATTTTAAAGAGAGCACCCAGATTTCAATGATTTCCCAAAAATTTCAAAAAAATTTAAAGATTTCAATGATTTCCGAAAGATTTTACAAATATTTAAATAATTTCTCAAATATTACCAAATATTTGTAATATTTTGCAAAGATTTCCAAAGATTTGACAAAATTGCAATGATTTCCCGAAGATTTCTTGAAGATTTCACAAAGATTTCGGATAGATTTAAAAGATTTCACAAAGAGTTCTATTATTTAATTATTATTCTATTATTTAATAGAAGTCTTGGTAGACTTCTATTATTTTACAAAGCTTTAAAAGATTTCGGATAGATTAAAAAGATTTCAATAGTTTCCTAAAGATTTAAAATAGATTTCAATAATTTCACAAATATCACCAAATATTTCGCAAAGATTTCCAAAGATTTCACAAAGATTTGACAAACGTTGCAATGATTTCTCAAAAACTTTATAAAGATTTTACAAAGATTTCAAATATTTCGCATAGATTTAAAAGATTAAAAAAAGAAAGAAAGAATTAAAAGATTTCCAGTTCCGACGATCTGATGAATGATTTCCACCTATGTGAAATTGACTTTTCGTCGTATGTACGGGTTTTTAATGTCACTGAATTAGAATTCAAAGTCAAAATATCAAAATTCAAGATGGATGATCCAATATGACGGAACAGCAATGTAAGAATATAACCAATTTTATTATTGAAAATTTTAAAATTGAAAATGGTGGTTCTAATATGATCGGTTTTATGTGAAATTGTACGTTATAAATTTGAAAACCTACACTGAACTTGACATTTATCCAAAGGATTTCGATTAATTATTACCAGTTTTCGATTATGAGTCTGATATATATGATGTGCTATAATTATTAGTCTTTTTTTCTCCCTTCATTACAATTTTTATTACGCTTCGACTTCATGCTAATGTAATGAACGTATTAGTGTCAATAAAAGTAAACAACGAAGGTTAAAATTGGCTGTAAGTAATTATTTCTTGTGTTTTTCCATGACAATACATGTATATTAAAAGACCTACAGTTTTCTCAATACATTTTTTTTCTTCGCCCCTTTACAAGAAATGTTGAATAAATCTTCGGAGCGATTTTTTGATTCCATATAGCTTTAAATCCAGAAGAGTACGATTTGCGTTATTCAGAACTGAGAATGGCATTGGGTATTGATAGCTCATCAAGCCACAAAAATCCACATCGTAAGCATGAAAATTCCGAAATCGAGAGTTTGTTTGATCTAAAAACTTTTAGATTAAAACGATCACTTTCTTCCGTATTGGATGCGCCATATTGTATTTTCAAATTTGGACTTTAGATTTTTAATCAGCGACCTGAAAACCCCCCGAGTATCACTTTTTAATCAGATCTGTTCCATTTTTAAATGTTCTGTCCGCCATATTGGATCCGCCATTTCCAATTTTTTAATTTGGACTTTATATTTAAAATCGACGATATGAAAATTCCCCGAATAGCGATATTGAATAAAATCGATTTTGGAGAAAATTCATATTTCTTTGGACAGAAAATTCTACTGTTTTGTAGAAAATTCGTCCTTTTGGCTTGAAAATTTAAAAAGTTTGTAGAAAATTCCACTGTTTTGTAAAAAGTTCGCTTTTTCAAATTGAAAAATATTTTTTTTTCCATGAAAATTTATTTATTCCATTTTTGGTTAAAAAGTGATCATTTTTAGACTAAAAATTCAACTATTTAATTGAAAATTCATCTTTTTGGTAGAAAATTAATATTCTTGGTTGAAAATTCAACTATTTTTATGAGAATTCGTCATTTTTGGTTAAATTACATATATTGTGTTTTATTTCAAATTGAAATATTTTTTTTGAAAATATCAACTATTACATTTTTTATTGAAAATTCATATTTTTAGGTTTACAATTCAACTTCTTCGTTGAAATGTGAACTAATTTCTTAGAAATTAATTTTTTTTTTAATTCATAATTTAAGTAAAAGATTCATCTCTTTGGTTGAAAATTGAACTACTTTGTTGAAGTTTCCCTTTTTGGAAGAAAAATTAATTTTTTTAACTGAAAATGTAACTATTTAAGTTTACTGAAAATTAACTTTTTTGTTGAAATTTCATATTTTCGGGTTGAAAATTCAACTGTTTTGTATGGAAAATTCGTCTTTTTGTTTTGGAAATTCAACAATTAGGAAGAAAATTTAACTATGTGGTAGAAAATGTATTTATAACTAATTTTTTCAAGCGGAAATTTAACTATTCCATTTTTGGTTGAAAATTGTTTTTTTTTTTAGTTTAGAAATTCAACTGTTTGTTTCAAAATTTCTATAGTTTGTTGAAAATTGGTATTTGTTGCTAGAAAAATAATCTTTTTGGTTGAAAATTCAATTTTTTTGTTCAAAATTTATGTATTTTGTTGGAAATTAATTTTTTGGGTTAAAAACTAATTTTTTAACTTAAAATATAACTATTTGATTGAATATGAATTTTTTTGTTGAAACTTCATATTTTTATTCTAAAAATTAGACTGCTTTGTATAGGAAATTCATCTTTTTGTTTTCAAAATTCAATAGTTTGGTATAAAATTCAACTATTTGGTTGAAAATTAACTTTTTTGTTGAAAATTAATATTTTCAGTATGAAAAATCAGTCATTTGGTTGAAAATTCATGTATTTTGTTAAAAATATAACTATTTTAGTAGAAAGTCCAAAAATCTCTTTGGGCAAACAATTTTTTTGTTTGAAAATTCAACTATTTTGTTGATAATTCGTCTTTTTTGGTTGAATACAACTGTTGTTCATTTCGAATTAATTTTTTGGTTAAAAGTTGATCTTTTTAGTTTAAAAAATCAACGATTCGGTTGAAAATGTATGTAATTTGTTGAAAATTCTTCTTTTTTGATTGAAAATTAATCTTCGTGGTTGGAAATTCAATTATTTCGTTAGAAATTGATGTATTTTGTTAAAAATTTGTCTTTTTTAGTAAAAAAAATCTTCTTGGTTGTAAATGCAACTATTTGATTAAAAATTGACGCATTTTGTTGAGAATTTGTCTTTGTTGATAGACAATTAAACTTCTTGCTTAAAAAATTAAGCTTTTTGGTTGAAAATGTAATCATTTGATTGAAAATTCAACTATTTTGTAGAAAACTTGTCTTTTTAGCTTTGAAAATTCAACTTTTTGGTTCAACTTTTATATATTTTGTTGAAAATTCGTCTTTTATAGTAGAATATTGAGCTTCTCGTTTGAAATTTCAAGTTTTTTGTTGAAATTTCTTCTTTTTTGGTTCAATATAAACGATTATATTTTTGGTTGGGAATTTATTTTTTCTGGTTAAAATTTTTATTATTTGTTTGAAAAGTTAATAATTTTGTTGAAATTTCAACAATTTTGTTAAAAAGTAATTCTTATTGGTTAAAAATTCAACCAAAAAGTTAATTTTTAACCATATAGTTTAATTTCCTACGAAAATTATTATTATTAAAGAATTTTATTTTATTTATCATATAAAGAATTTATTGACCTTTATTTTTTAATTATTATTTTAATTGTAGAAATTGTTCTAATAACCTTTATTATTGAAAAATCATTTACAATTACATTTTTTCTCATAGAAATAAATGTGTAGAATTAAAATTCCTCATTTGGAAATTGGGAACTGGAAAATTCAAATAAATTTCAAAAAACAAACTGAAAACAGCCACTTCAAGTCATATTCACGCAGTATGCAACCAATCAGGTTTTCAACAGCACTGAGTGCGAGATTCTCGAGACATTTCTTCACACCACTTTTTTTAGATGGGATAATATGGTTAAACTTTGAACCCCATTTTGACATGTAATATCGTTTTTACGGGGAATATAATATGGTTAAACTTTAAACCCCATTTTCTCAGTTTGACAGTTGAGAGACGTGGTGTGGTATAACTTTAGGGCGACGGTAGGTTGAAAGGCGTGTGGAAATCCAGATGAAGATCTTTTAGTTCACAATCTACAGCTGTCACCAACTCGAATATAATTCCCTTAATTGATTCATTAATTATCACTTCCCTTCACTTCTTTCTTTTTTACGGGAAAAAGGAAAAAAATTATGAAAAATATTAATGTTTAAATGATTGCAAAAGATTATTTATAATAATCTTCAAATTCATTCATTCACATTGTCCAACTGTTACTTTGAGAGTTTGTTATCGCATACGTCAGTTTTGGCATCATGCTTGAATTTTTAGTATGTAACATGAAGGTGCTGCACATGCATGGAAATGCTTTATAATCGATTTTCAAGTTATTAATTTTGTACTTTAGATTTTAAAAAGCGTGATGTATAATTTGAAAATGATTAATTTTTAACGATTTAGTTTCACGTACCTAATTTTATAATACTTCAATATTAAAATAGGTTTGGAATTATTTAATTTTTAACGGTTTCATTAGTCTTGGATTCATTATTTTTAAAGGTTCCGATTAGAAATCATATAATTTTCAACGTTTTAAGAATAATTAAACTATGAAGGTTTGCAATATTTAAAATTCTTCAATTCCGATGAGTGAAAATAACAGTGAATGGGTTTTTGTACATAAATCTCATTTTTTAAATAATAAAATATATCCAATCACTTTAAATGTTATTTGATACTACATAATATGATACCTCTTAATAATTTTTATCATCTTAAAAATGTCTGTAATTTCAATTTGAAATTATAATTTTGAATGCGCAATTCTGAAAAAGTTTAATTTTTGAAACCTTAAAACACCAGGACAAGTATTAGAAAAAAGTACCCTTTCAATGATGATAGTAACTTCAGAAACAGATATCTGGGAATAGGCAAAAGTGAACGCTCGAAAGAGGAGGACGAAAACCGTGTTTTTTGTGATGTTTTGCCCTCTAAGTATTGACAACAATTTTTTAGGATAAAAGTGATCATATCGTTGAATTCGGAAGACCTTAAGCTTTTAGATGCCTTTTATTAAACAGATCAGAGATTTTTTTTATGCAAGTTGCAATCAAAAGAAGTGAGAGGCTTCGACATTTGGCCCCGACTTTATTACCTATTCCGTTGGAATTAATCTTTTTTGGTTGAAAATTAAACTACTTGGTTCAAACTTTGAGCATTTTCTTAAAAACTAATTCTGCTGGTTGAAGGTTTGTCATTTTAGTTGAAAATTCATATATTTGTTTCAAAATTTAACTTTTTTTTTGAAAATTATGCATCTGTTTTTTGTTTAATTGTTGTTTTCAACTGAAAATTTAACTGTTCCATTTTCTGGTTGAAAATTTATCTTTTTTAGTAGAAAATTCAACTACATATTTGGTTAAGAATTCATGTATTTTGTCGAAATTTTTTTTTTTCTTAGAAAATTAATCTTCATCGCTAAAAATTAATCTTTTTGTTTGAAAATTGAACTGTTTTGCTGAACATTCGTTTTGTTTTTGCATAAAATTAATCTTCTTGGTTAAAAACTCGTCTCTTTGGTTGAAAATGTACCTTTTTTGTTGAAAATTCGTGTTTTTAGGTTGAAAATGCACTTTTTTGATGAAAATTTAACTGTTTCGTAGTACATTCATTATTTTGGCTTGAAAATTGAAGAATTTTGTTGAAAATTCGTCTTTTTTGGTATAAAATCAATCTTTTGGGTTGAACATTCGTCCCTTTGGTTGAAAATGTACGTATTTTCTCGAAAATTCGTATGTTCCAGTTGAAAATAAACTTTCTTGTTGAATATTCAACTGTTGCGTAGCAAATTTATCTTTTCAGTATGAAAATTCAATAATATGTTTAAAATTTGTTTGTTTCTTGACCAACAAATTTAACTGTTCCATTTTTGGTTGAAAGCTTATCTTTTTTAGTAGAAAAATCAACTATTTGGTTGAGAGTTCATGTATGTTTTTGAAAATTCTTGTTTTTTAGTAGAATATTAATCTTCTTGATTAAAAGTTCATCTTTTTGTTTGAAAATTGAACTATTTTGTTGAAAATTGGTCTTTTTGGCACAAAATAATCTTCTTGGTTGAAAATTCGTCTCTTTGGTTGAAAATGAACCTATTTTATCGAAAATACGTGCTTCAGGTTGAAAATGAACTTTTTAGTTGAAAATTTTACTGTTTAGTAGAAAATGAATCTTTTTGGCTTCAAAATTTAGCTATTTTGTTGATAAACTCGCCTTCTTTGGTAGAAAATTAATCTTGGTTGAAAATTGGTATTTTTCAGTTGCAAATAAACTTTCTTTTTGAAAATTCAACTGTTTTGTAGCAAATTCATCTGTTTAGCATGAAAATTTAACAATATATTTGAAATTTGTTTTTTTCTTGACCAACAAATTTAACTGTTACATTTTTAGATGAAAATTTATCTTTTTTAGTAGGAAATTCAAAGATTTGATTGAGAATCCATGTATTTTGTCGAAAATTCGTATTTCTTTGTAGAAAATTAACCTTTTATTGAACATTCGTCTTCTTTGGCAGAAAATTAATCTTCTTGGTTAAAAATGTAACTATTTTGTCGAAAATTTATGTTTTGGGTTAAAAATTCAATTGTTTTATAGTAAATTTATCTTGTTAGCATGAAAAATAAACAATATGTTTGAAATTTGTTTCTTGACTAAAAAATTTGTCTTGTTTCAAAATTCAACTCTTTTGGTAAAAATGTTACTATTATATTTTTTGGTTAAAAATTGTATTGTCTGGCTGAAAATGTAATAATTTTATTTAAAATTGATCCTTTTTTAAAATTAATAATTTAATAACAATTTTTTTAAATAAATGTTTTAAAAATGACCAAATGATTCTATGCATAACCCCTATTTGACCAAATTAAATGAGATTATATGTATTTATCTATTAATAGAGATGCGTAGTATAACTCTATAGAAAAATTACTCAAATTTGCTTCATATATTTCTCATAATAAGAAATTCTAGTTTACTATAAATGTGAAGCCAATAACTTTGCTCGGACGGATAAGTGGTTCAGAAAGGGACAAATAAAAATCGAGAAATTTTATCAACCTGGCAAGAACTGAACAGCTTCAGAATTAGAGAGAAATAGGCCAATTGGAAGCTTTATCTGCTTCAATTTCCTCGGTCCAATTTTTTTAAAACAAAAATGTATCAGAATTGGATCTCTGCAGTGATTTAATAATCCCCTTTTGTTTGCAATATTCGGGGGACTGCTGTACCACATGTTTGAAAAAAAGTAGAGTAAATATATTTTTTGAATGTTGTTGTCTTGTTTGTTCGCTGTCGGCTCTCCGGACAACAAGCCCTGAAATTGATATTTGAGCTCGAAGAAATTCTAGATAAATTAAGAAAGCCTGTTATAAAATTTATTGTCAATATGTCACGTTGCACACAGAATTTATTTTCTTTGGCGAACATTTAGTGGAACTACTCAATCGCGAGTGGCGCGATTCTATGTTTATTTGAAAAACACTTAGGAGGTGATCTTTCTAACAGCGGGGTGGAACTCAGGAAAAAAAAATGAAAGCAGCGTTGGCGGCACGATCCATCTGCCTCGGTGATGAATGTGCATTATATAAAAATGCATTTCAGTGGTATTATTGTTCTATTATGGAAATTTAATCTTGAAAATAAGGTACATAAGAAGCTACTTTCGGGAGAGGAAAGAAAGATTAATATTTATAGACTCGGATCGTGCGAATTTTTCGACTTTTTCCAACTGTTTTGAAAAAATGCGACTTTTTGAAGAAAAATACGATCAATCGGGTTTTTCCGTTTTTCTTAGAAGTTTGCTATACTTATTTTCAATTTTAAGCACAATGTCACTTTTAAAACATAAATTTAAAACAAGAACTTAGAAAATTTTGAATTAATAGCTTTCGAAATTAAAAAATTTCGCGAATCCGTATTCAAAGTTTTAAGTTTTTCAAATTGCAAGCCATGACAGTTCGACATTTGAAGTCGAAAACGTTTAAAGTCGATTAATTTCAAATTCAATTTCAGTCTTAATTAATTTAATTAACTTAATTAATAGTATCTGGTGTACACTTATAACAATCTCATAACTTTTTTCATGATTCTAAAAAAATCGTTGTAATAAAATAATGTTGAAACATTGAAAGAATTGATACAAAAATAGAGAAACTACGAACGAATGATAGAATTTCAAGAGGTCAAAGATTTCAAATACTTCAATGGATTCCTAGCGAATGCAAATATTTCTAGGGATTCGGACATTTTTTTCAGAGAAATTAAGTGAATAAGTTTAATTTCATTTATATTCAATTTATTTTTAAAATTTCCAAAGGAAACATTTCAAGGGATTTTAAGGTATTCCAAAATATTTCAAGAGATTTAAAGAATTTCAAGGCTATAAAAGAATTCTGTTGTACTTCTAAAGATTTCAAGGGATTTCTAAGAAACATTGGAAAATTAATTAATTAAATTAAATTTCAAGGGGTTCTTAGTGATTCCGAAGATTTTAAGAGATTTTTAATAGATGTCCATAATTTAAAGGAATTTCAAACGATTTTGAAATTTTTTACGGTATTTTTTAAATTCTGGGCAATTTTGAAAGATTTAACAAGTTGGAAGATATTTTAAAGGATTTGGAATATTTTAGGTTATTTTAAAATATTCAAAGGAATTTTTAATAGATTTCAATAATTTGATGGCATTCCAAAGGATTTGAAAGATTTTAAGTCATTTTTTAAAATTCCAAGTAACATTCAAGAGCTTTAAAAAATTTCAAACGATTTCAAAAGATTTAAAAGGACTTTAAGTTTTTATGGTATTTTTAAAGATTCCAAATTTTGGAAAAAGATAGTTGATATATTTCAGCATTATATTTGAAGATTTTGTAAAAAAATGTAATTCGCACTTGGAACAGGGAATTTCCGTGAAGAATTATAATTTAGATTCTGGAACACAGAATTTGCATAAAAAAACATTTCAAATTGACGGGGAATATGATTTTTTTTGCATTTTTTTTATTTTAAACATTACTTGCATTTGAAAGCTCATTAAAATTCTGAATTAGCAGTGAACAATAAATCAATTTGATTTATTAAAGCTTAAAAATAAATGGTTGAAAGTGTCTCGCACTATGCTCGGGAGTATGAAATCAATCCAAATTTCCACTTTCTAAATTTAGAAGTAATGAAGAAATAATATGATTTAAAAATAGACTGAATGCTCTAAAATGTATTTACGATTCTTAATTACAAAGTTCCAAACTGGAGAAAAAACTTTAGAGAGGGTCGAGATATAGGATAAAAGTTGCCATAGATTATGTTGAATAATGGAATAAACTTTGCTGGAATTGTTGAGATTTATTCTGTTAGAACTTTAATTTATTCAAGAAATTTTTTTTGTGAACATTTTTTAAGAATTGAATTTTAATTAAATGTACTCGATCTGTCATTCACGAAACTTGGAAGACATCAAACAGACTTGAAAACTTTACAATTTTTAAATTGTTCAAGTTGGAATAATTTTTTTTTTATCATAGAGTAAATTTTTTATTTTAACTCTTAGAATTTAGAAGCCAATTAGATTTTTCTTTTTTAAATTATAATATCTTCTACTCGTGAATTTAAAAGTGAAAAATAAAAAATGAATTTCTAAGATTGAACATTTATTAATGTGCTTGAAATTTTGAATTATTTGAAAGTGGAACACTATTTCATGGCCAATTAGATACGACGAAAAATATTTCGTTTAATTTAACGCTTGCCTGAACATTCAAAACTTCAGATCCGTAATTTATTTTTGTTCCAAAATTAAGAGGTTTTCAAAATTTTGAAATTAAAGAATTCAAATTTTGTCAGATCTATTTGAGATTACTTTTAAATTTGCAGATCTGAAATTTGGATTAATTACAGAATTATTTATAAAGCAATGCGCTTAAATTAAAAAATTTGAATGATTAATAGGAAAAAAAAACAAAAAAATGAGTATTGATATTAAATTATTAAGAAATTTATCACGGGAAAAGTTTAAAGTCTTTCCTTTTGCGAATTAAAAAAATATTTTAATTCAAAAGTTTTAAATTTTGAATTAGTCAATTTAGAATGCTTTCAATTAAACATTGTAATCTGAAATTATTTAATTGCAATTAATCTGAAGAAAAAAAAAATATATATATTTTTTCTTTTTCTTTCTTTTTTTTCATCGAATGACAAGAATTTCAAGAAATATAAATGCTAAAAGGTTTTAAAAAATTATTATTATTAAAATTGTAATATAAAACTAAATAACATTTTTTTCATTTGTAAAAATAGCTTCCTATTACTGGATTTAACCTTTTAATTGAAAATTTGTTTTGTATTGTTGGAAATTAGTGTTTTTAACCGAAATTTTAACTATTCTATTTTTGGTTAAAAATTTATCTTTTTTATTGGAAAATTGTCTTCCAAATTGAGAGTTTGGTTGAAATTGTTGTACCTCTCTTGACTGAAAAATCATTTCAGTTAAACATTCGTTTCTGTTGTTTGAAAGTTAAACTCTTTTGTCAGACATTCATTTTTGTTGTTGAAGATTCATCATTTTAACTGAAAGTTCATCTCTTTTCTTGAAAATTTATTTTTTGTTTGGATGAAAATTAATTTTTTTGGTTGAACATTAATTATTTTAACTGAAAATGTAACTAATCTAGTAGAATATTCCATCATTTTTAGTTGAAAATTCATCTATTTCGTTCAAAATTAATTTTTTCAACTGAAAATTAACCTATTAAAATTTTGGTTGAAAATGCACCTTTTATAGTTTAAGGTTCATATTTTAGGTTTGAAAATTCAAGTGTTTTGTAAAAAATTCGTCTCTTTTATTGAAAATTTGGTAGAAAATTGAATCACCTAGTACAAAATTAAACTGTTTTGTAGAAACTTCGTTTTTTTTCTTGAAAATTAATTCTCTTAAATGAAAATTTAACTACTCCATTTTTGCTAAAAAATTATCTTTTTCAGTTAAAAAATGCCACTATTTAGTTTTAAAAATTTAGAAACGAAAAAATATAAACTAAAAATTAATTAAATAAAATTTGGACTAGATGCGATGCTAGTCCTTTTATTAATTACTTGAAATTTTATGTATTTTGTTGAAATTAACCATAGTCTTTTTGGTAAAAAACTAATCTTCTTGGTTGAAATTTCAACTATTTGGTTGAAAATTGATGTATTTTGTTTAAAATTCGTCCTTGTGGATAGAAAATTAATCTTCTTGGTTGAAGATTAATATTTTGGCTTCAAAATTCAACAGTTTGATTGCAATTTGTTTCTCGCTCGTGACTAAAAAATCATTTTAGTTGAAAATGAGTCTCTTTTGGTTACATTTTTTCGTTGAGAGTTCATCTTTTTCTTTTTTGCTTGGAAATTCAACTACTTGGTTGAATGTTAAACTCTTTTGCTAAAAATTCATTTTTTTGTTTGAAAATTTATCTTTTTAACTAAAAGCTCATTTCTTTGGTTGAAAATTAATTTTTTAAAGTGAAAATTCAACTAATCTAGTCGAATATTCCATCATTTTAGTTGAAAATTCAGCTATTTGGTTCGAAATAAATTTTTTCAACTGAAAATTACACGTAACCTATTCAATTTTTTTGTTGAAAATTCATCTTCTTTAGTTTAAAATTCAACTATTTAGTACAAAATTAAACTGTTTTGTAGAAATTTCGTTTATTTTTTCTTAAAAATTAATTCTCTCAAATAAAAATTTATGTAACTTCTTCATTTTTGGCTAAAGATTGATAGTTTTTAGTTTAAAAATTCCACTATCTAGTTACAAATTTTAGAAAACAAAAAAAATATATACTAAAAATTATATAAAATTGGGACTAGATGTGATGCTAGTCCTTTTATTAATTACTTGAAATTTTATTTAATTTGTTGAAATTAACAAATCCATATGGTAAAAAGCTAATCTTCTTTGTTAAAATTTCAATTGTATTTGGTTGACAATTAATGTTTTGGCTTAAAAATTTAACAGTTTCATTGCAATTTTTTTCTTTTTCGTAACTCAAAAATAATTTTAATTGAAAATTCGTTTCTTTTGGTTGAATTTAACTAATTTTGGATAAAAAATTAAAATCTTTTTTGTTTATGTTGGTTCAAAGTTAAACTCTTTTATTAAAAATTCATTTTTTTGGTTCAAGATTCATCATTTCAACATAAGTTCATCTCTTTGGTTGAAAATTGTTTTTTTTTCCTTGAAAATTCAGCTCATTGGTTGAAAATAAATTTTTTCAACTGTAAATTAACCTGTTCAATTTTGCGTTAAAAATTCATGTTCTTTAGTTGAAGAGTCATATTTTTTATTTAAAATTAAACATTTTGGGTCAAACTATTTTGTTGAAGAAACCCGTAAAATGACCGCGAAGTTTACCCTGGGATTTTTTTCGTATCGCCGGATAACTATTAATATTTAAGTTAACTTCTATTTTAAGATGCGAATTATTCTATTTGAAAAGTTTCTTAATTTCATTATTAAATAATTATGTTGTAGAATTATTTTCTGAGAACTGAGTGGAAGAGAAATCAGAAATGTGGCAACAGAAAAGTTAGAATTAAGATTAAATTATTAAGAAGTTCATCACGGGCAAAGTCGAAAATCTTTCCTTTTGCAAGTTCCAAGCTGGAATTGAGTTTTGGCAGGTACTTTTGCTCTTGACGTAGAACGTCCGAGTGCCCATGCCGTTATTTTTGGAAGTTTCCACTTGAAATTGTTTTATTTCAACGTATATAGCCGATAGCTTCCAGAGGTAGTCACTCAAACATTCACATCATTTGCGAACATATATACCGGATAAAATAACAGTGAGGAGAAAAGCAATAACGAATCTATTCAAGGGTTTTTACTACTCATCCGGCAGTTTTTTACCTCCTGCTTTCAAAATCATAAAACTTTTCCAGCAAACTTTTTGCCTCGCTTTTTGCTGCGCTAATAAAATATTTTATTGGGCAGTCTGCCGCCAACTGGACTCGAAATTTGGTTCACAATCAGTTCGTAAACATTTTGTCAAATCAATTCTATTCGTAAAAACTATTTTATAGAAGCGATTGAAAATTTTAGCTTCTTGAGAAAACATTTTTTCTTATTCTTGAAACTATTTATTATCAGTTCAAATTAAATTTTTATAATAATTAATTCAGGGGAAAATTAAACTGAACAAGCGAGAAAAAAAACTATACCTTAAAAAAAAGCTATGTATATCCTAAAAAGTTTAAACTTGAATGCATTTGCGATATAAATTATTTAAATTTGAAGACGTTAAATCGCGCATTTTTTTTAGACTCTAATTAGTCCAATTGAAAAATAAAATTTTATTAATAATACTTTTCGAATTCATTCTTTTACTTTGTCAACATGGAAGATCCTATGTTTCCGCTCGTATTTCGCGTGTTTTTTTTTATCTCGCAATTTTTACTGTCATGTCATTATTTTTAACGACTTAGTTTCAAGATGCTAATTTAAGAATGCTTAAATTTTTAAACAAAGTTTGGAATCGTTTAATTTTTAACGCTTCAAGTTTGAATTCATTAATATTGGAAGTTTCCAATTAGGAAGCAGATCATTTTCAAAGTTTTCAAAGTAATTAAATTGTAGGGTTTCACAATATTTCAAATTCTTAAATTTTGATCGGTGAAAATAACAGTGATTTTTTCACAGAAACCACATTTTTTAGTGAAAAAATCTATTCAATCACTTTGAATGTTACTTGAATGACTACATGATGTGATACTTATTATTAATATATTTATTATCTTTAAAATTTCTATAATTTTAATGTATGATTATAGGTTTGAATTTGCAATTCTGTAACAGTTTAATTTTTGAGGCCTTGAAATTAAAGTTTTTCTGCTTCAAAAGCCTAAATTCGAAAAAATTTAGTTACAAATTTCTTATTTTTTGGAGGTGTTAAATTTCAGTGTTTTAGTTTCAAATTCAAAATCTTAAAACTGTCAGAGCAATATCACTATTTAATTTTCCAAAATTGAAAATTTTCATATTGAAAGCCTGGATAGTCAGTTTTAAGTTCAATAATTTTATATTTGAATGTTCCAAATTATTTGGGTTCAATTTTAGTCAGTTTCAAGGATTCGTAATTGAACAATTTTGCATAATTTCTCAAATTCAGGTCTTAAAAATATGAAGATTTTTAAACTAGGCATTGAAAATAGAATTATATTTATTTGAAAATATTCCGAAAAATTGGAAATTTCAAACAAAAATAAAAATAATTTCGAATAGAAAAGTCTAAAATTATGCAATTTGAAATATTGGAATAATATATCGCAATCTTCTTTTGTATTCTTTTTTTAAACAAAAAATTTTCAATGCACTATCTTAAATTGTCCAATTTCAAGTTGAAGATATAAAAAAATTAATAATAATTCTAAATGAAGTGTTAAAAATTACACGATTTACAATTCAAAAGTAAAAATATTGTGTTTTTTAAAATCGAAATAGATAAAAATTAAATATCTGAAATTGATATCTCAGTAATTCAATTTTTTTTTAAATGTTGAATGGTTACAATTTTGGAGTTCTGAATTTTAATGCAGAATGCTAAATTTTCAATTTTTCCCTTTCGTGAATTTGAATTTTGCAATAAAAATTGAAATTTTTGAATTTTTAGAGCGAAAAAGAAAGTGAAAGAAAAAGAACGTTTTTAATTAGAAATAAAACAATTTCAATTCCTTTGAATTTTAAATGATCAAGACACTGTAATCTGAAATTATTCAATTTTTAATATTTTTAATTTGCTCTATGTCGAAATTTTATTCTGTCTACAACTAAAAAAAAATATTCTGTTAAAAAAATTGGATTTCGAAGAAATCCTTTTACCATATGGTATAGTTGATTTATAAGGAATTTTTCTGCAATAAACTATAAAAAATGTTAGTTGTCTATTTCTGTATCACAAAACTTCAACTATTGTTAAAAAAAAATCTAAACTCTTATATTTAAAATTTGTTAAGAAATAGATTGTTAAATTGTTCATATTTTTATTTTTCATATCAGTACTAAAAAAATGTCAAATTGAATATTCCATCATTTTAGTTGAAAATGTATCTATTGTGTTGAAAATAAATTTGTTCATATGCAAAATAACCTATCCAATCTTCACTTTAAAATTTATCTTTTTCATTTGAAAAATCATTTTTTTCCGTTGAATTCAACTGTTTTTGCTTTAAATTAAAATATTTTTCTGGTGATATGTCAACTATTACATTTTTCGTTGGGAATTCATCTTTTTTGGTTGAATTCAGCGGTTTTTGATTTAAAATTAAAATATTTTTTGGTTGGAAATTCAACTATTTTCGTTCAAGTTTTATCATTTTAGTTGAAGATTAATTTTTTGGTTTAAAATTCAGCTATTTGGTTGAAAATTCAACTGTTTGGTTAAAAATTCATCTATCTTGTTGAAAATTTAATATTTTTACTTTAAATGTTAGGAATGTGAAACGACAATAATTAAATTTAATATCGTATTCACATGAATTTTACTTGAAAGAATATATTTTTCTCTTTTCGTCAAAAATCTGCTCATTTCCCCTGCTTTTACAGAATTTGTACTCTCCTGGAAAATATCTTTCATTCAAAATAGTCATATGTTAGATATGCACTGAATTTCAAGTACGAAAAGATAAAATAAGAATTTGCTTTAATTATTATTCAAATTTATGGATTTTAGGAACAAATGAATTATTTTTACACATTTATATATTCATAAGGACTAAAAAAAGCATTAATTATAATAAACTCGCGAAATCATACACATATTCCGAGTCGATTGTTCTAAGAAATCCGAAATACTTGAATGGCTCCTAATAGATTCTTAATATAATTAAAACAATATTTAACAAAATAAATCAATTGTTTTTTAATTAAATTTTTTTTTTTCCCCTTACTCACTCTATATTCCCTTCCCATGACTTCCGTGACTTATAATACTTAATACCTTCCTTATTTTTGACTTTACAAAAAAATATCAAAGAAATTGTTTCTTGAATTATCCCGCGAATTCAACGGTGAAATGGGATTTTTAGAAAAATGTATCTTAATGGGTGTCTTTCGCAATACATAATATAATTTTTCATACATTAACCAATGAATTTGAGTCTTCCTTTAGATGGAGAATTTCTAGACGAACTCACTGACCTATAATTGTTGATTTTTGACCTATTTTGGTATTTCTAGAATTATTGTATAAAAAATCATATTATTGCGAGAAACACCCATTAAGATTAATTATTCAAAAAATCTAATTTCACCATTGGATCTGCGATAAAAATTAGTTGAAAATCAATCCCTTTGATATTTTGTTGTAAAGTTGAAAATAAGGAAGATATTATACTTTAATAGTTTTAAAGCCGATGAGGGTGTACTAAAAATTTATAATAGATCATTTTTTCTTCAAGAGGAACATCTATTTTTGAGAGCACCTTCAATTTTTTTAATTTTATGCTTTTTCTATTGACACTCTGACTATATTTGCCATAAAATTGCCATGAAAACTAGAAAGAGGTAATAGAGGTCATTGAAATGTCGGTTATTGTTGAGACTGAAACGTTTAATCACGCTCTCGATTGATAAGAGCGATACATTTTTATTTTATACATTGCAACCCCTGTTTTTTCCATAGCACGTGAAAATCGAGTTTATTATGATTATCGTGATTCGCGAATCATGACTGCGACAAGTTAATAATAGTAACTGCGAAATATAAATCTTGCAAAAGGGAACAGTGTTGGGTAAGTTACTTTTTTTTAGTAACTAGATAAAGTAACTGTAAGTTACCTAAAAAGTTAATTTTTTCACTTCTACAATTTTATTATTTAAAAATCAAAATAACTAATATGATAATTCATAAAAATTTATTTTCAATGTTTCAAATTTAAAATTAGTACGCCATTTTGAAGGTTTCTTCAGAATAATTCGATTTTAACGGTTTATAATTAAAATTTTTTCCATTTTGAACAGTGAAAATGATGGTGAATTTATTTTATCTTAGAAAAATTTATCAATTTTAATTAGAAATAATACAATTTCAATTCCTTTGAATTTTAATTGATCAAGTTCTCAACACTGTAATCTGAATTTATTCAATTTTAAAAATTTTGAAATTGCCCTACTGTTGAAATTTTATTTTGACTAAAATTAAAAAAAAATATTCTGTCAAAAAATGAGATTTCGAAAAAATCCTTTTCCCTTTTATGCATCTTCGACCAAAGAACTGAATTTTTAACAAAATAGTTCAACTTTCAACCAATTAGTTGAATTTTCAACCAAAATAGATGAGTTCTCAACGAAAAATATAATTTACTTGTACTAAAAATGATTTTAATTTTAAATCAGACACAGTTGTATTCAACCAAAAAGACGAATTTTGAAACCAAAATAGTTGAATTTAGAAAAAAAAGAGATTTTTTCAACAAAAGAGATAAATTTTGAAACGAAAAAGCCGAATTTTTAAACCAAAAAGACGAATTTTCAACAAAAAAATTGAATTTTCAAGCCAAAAGGATGAATTTTCAACAAAAAAGTTACTTTTCAACCATATAGTAGGACTTTCTAACAAAAGAGTTAAATTTGTAACATAATACGTAAATTTTCAACCAAATAGTTGAATTTTATACCATTTTCATTACAGAAAGACAAATTTTCAACCAAATGGTTGAATTTTCTGCCAAAATATTTGAATTTTCTGCAACAATAAAAAAGAATTCTAAGTATAATAAATAAATTTTCATTTAAACAGATGAATTTTCAGCTAAAATTATGAATCTTCAACCAAACAACTGAATTTGTAACAAAATAATTTAACTTTCAACAAGAAAAGACGAATTTTCAACAAAATAGGTGAATCCTCAACCAAATCAGATAAATTTTTTACCAAAATAGTTGAATTTAAAAAAAATGTTTATCAAAAGATATAAATTTTGAAACGAAAAAACCGAATTTTTAAGCAAGAAAGAAAAATATTTCTTAAAAATTGTTGAATTTTCAGACCAAAAAGACGAATTTTCTACAAAACAGTTGAATGTTCAAGTCAAAAGGATGAATTTTCAACAAAAAAGTTACATTTCAACCCAATAGTTGGACTTTCTACCAAATTAGTTAAATTTTTAACAAAACACATGAATTTTCAACTAAATAATTGATTTTTGATACCAAAAATATTACTTTTTACCAAAAAAATTAATTTTTAACAAAAGTATTGGAATTTTTTACAAAAAAAAAACGAATTTGATATAAAATAATTAAATTTTCTACCAATGAGATGAATTTTCAACTAAAATTATGAATCTTAAACCAAACAAGTAAATTTTTAACAAATTACTTCAACTTTCAACCAGGTAGTTAAGTTTTCAACCAGAAGAGTCAAATTTTTGGAACGAAATAGGTGAATCCTCAACTCAATTAGATTCATTTTTTCCCAAAATAGCCGAATTAAAAAAAAGCGATTTTTTACAAAAAGACATAAATTCGGAAACGAAAAAGCTGAATTTTGAATCAAGAAACAAAAAAATTGTCCTATAAATTGTTGAGTTTTCAGACAAAAAACACGAATTTTCTACAATTACATGAATTTTCAATCTAGTAGTTATATTTTCTGCAAAAATAAATGAATCCTTGACGAAAAATATAATAGTTGATATTACTTAAACCAAAAAAGGTTTTAATTTGAAATCAATCACAATTGAATTTAGCCAAAAAGACAACTTTTCGACCAAGTAGCTGAATCATCAACCAAAAGAGCACAGGAAAAACAGGACATAAAGTTTACATCGATTTCAGTTGAAAGATTCGCTGCAAAAGAATTTAACCTTATCAAATAAACTTTACGGTAAACTGGGATAATTTCTTGTTTTTAAACTGTCAAGGAATAATTTTTCAGTGAAAAAGCTTCGTCTACTATGTAGTTGACAGCTGTGCGAGCAACATGGAAGTATGAATGAAATCGCTCTGGAAATCAGGCCGCCAGATTTGAAAAAAAAACATTGCACGTATTACATGTTCATTTTAAAAATAATTGCACTTATCGCGGACGAATGAAAATATATTTTTTGTGACTGAGAATAAAGCACTTGGCACTAGTCAAAAAGTCGCCATATTTTCACTATGATCTTAACCATAGTTCACAAGTTGTGAGGTAGGAATTTCCGTCCCGACATTTTATTCATGAAACCATTTTTTAAATAAAAAATTGAAATAGACTTTTACATTGGGATTGATTTTTAATTATTAATATCTAAAATTAATTTTATGCTGATATAAATTAAAGATGCAACTTATTTATCATATTAGAAATCTTATTGTTAATGCTTCAACCTCAAAATTAATTTGATTCCTATTTTTCTTTTTGTTCGAAAACAAACTATGGTTGTTGTTGTGTCAAGTTATTTATTTTCATTCACGAAAAACACGTTTCAGTTCGTCTGCGCTAAGTCTCATTATTTTAAAAATAATAATTAAGTAAGCGAAAAGTTGTTTTAAATCTGGTGTCCTGATTTACAGTTTGCATCCGCTTATACTTTGTCGTTTTCCCATTGCTGCTAAGGACGTAGCAGACGACAGCTTTTATTCCATCGTAGGATAAACTTTCGCCAAATAACATTTAAACTTCAACAGCCGAAAATTTTACATGCAACAAAATTTAACTTTAGTTTTTTCTGTGATTAATTTTCTACCCATAACTGACTCATAACCCTCTCTTAATATGAGATGAACAAAAAACACAAAGTAACGTCAAATTAACTAAAAATAAAGTTCCAAGTTATTGCAAAAGTCGTAACTAAGTTACGTTACAAATAACGTAACTTGTCAGTAACTTAGCTACTTGTAACAAGTTACTACCCAAACACTGCAAGGCAACATACTGGCTAAATATTATGCTATTTCATGTATATATTGACAGTATCGTAACTGTATATACGGGGTAAATTTGAGTTTATGTTTGATTGTAAATGCACTGTAATAATATTAATCTTGGTAGATTTGCGCAAATGATGCGAATTCATGAATGATACTACACCGTACCCAACCTACTCTTACGTAAACTCATTTGCATCCTGTATGGTCTCAATTTTCGCCCCTGGCGAAGTATAGAGCCTACACGAATCGGATTACTTCGATCGGGTTTCAAAGGATATTCGGCTCCACATATTGGAAGTGATACCGAAACTGACGATCGATTAGAAAAGGTGCGAATCGGATATTGGACGAAAAAAATTTCCATATAAAAAAAGCCCGTTCAGCTTCAGACTCGACTTCAGATGAATGACTCTTTGGTAAAAACTTTTTTCAATTTTCGGGTATTGAAATGTTGCCTTTCATTCAATATTGAAATATGCAACGGACATTCGAATGCATGCAATTTGTATGCTTTTTTCATGTTTCTAGTTTGTTTCACAGTTTTTTTTACAATGAATGGCGGAAAATGTTTATGAAGAGGATTCAATGAATTGCAGGCACACACACAACTTTGCTATTGCGAAAAAATGGCACAAAAGGCACTGTTTTCTCACAATTTGAATTAATAAAGGACACATGAACTTGAATTTGTGCTTATGCTACTGGTTTGTCGCGCATGACTGAGTGCGTCACATCTCCTCGCGGCTCCTCTCATCGTAAACCGCCGCGCGGCATCAGTTCTCGGAACGCACAAATCAAGTTTCCTGAAATCCAAGTTCGAGTGTAGTTCAGCTTTCAACCAAACAGTTGAATTTTCAACAATAATTTACAACAAAATAGTTGAATCTTCAAACAAAACAGATCAATTGTCAAACCAAACAGTTGAATTTTTAACCAGATAGGTTAATTTTCAACCAAACATGAATTTTCAACACAGAAAATGAATTTTCTACCAAAAAGATGAATTCTTAACAAAATACATATATTATTGACCAAATAGTTGAAATTTCAACAAAAAAAAAAAAAATTTCTACTAAAAATACTTATTTTTAACAAATGGCATAAAATTGCAAGTAATTAGTAATAGAACTGGCATCACATATAGTCCAAATTTTATTTTAATAATTTTTAGTTTATATTTTCAACTAAATAGTGGATTTTTTAAACTAAAAATATCAATTTTTAGCCAAAAATAGAGTAGTCACAATTTTTGTTAAGATAATTAATTTAAAAAAAAGAATTTTCTACAAAATAGTTTAATTTTGTGTAATAGTTTGATATTGTTACCAAATTTTTGAATTTTTAATCAAAAAGATTAATTTTCTGCCAAGAAGATTAATTTAAACCAAAAAAGATGAATAATCAATGAAATAGTTATATTTGATGTTTCATTAAAGAAAGATTTTTATATTTGAAATTTCAAGCCAAAAAAATTATTTTTTAAAAAAACAGTTAAATTTTTAAACCAAATAATTTAATTTTCAACAAAATAGTTGAGTTCTCAAAAGAGATTAATTTTTAAACCAAAAAGACGAATTTTCTACAAACCAGTTAAATTTTTAATCAATTTTCTACCAAAAAAGGCAAGTTTTCGACAAAATAGTTGGATCCTCAACAATTTTTCAACCAAAAAATATTTTTCAGTCAAGTAAGGAAAAAAAGTTTAACCAAATTGTTGAATTTCCACACAAAAAAAAACAAATTTACTACAAAACAGTTAAACTTTCAACCCCAAAATATGAGTTTTAAACAAAAATGTGATTTTTAACCAAACAGTTTAATTTTCTACCAAACTGTTAAAATTTCGAAGGAAAAAAACGAATTTTCTTCGAGACAGTTGAATTTTTAAACCGTAATATGAATTTTTAACAAAAAAGTTAGTTTATAACAAAATATTTGAATACTCAACTGAAACTGATTAATTTTCAACTAAAAAAGATTAAATTTATACCAAAAGAGATTCATTTTCAACCAAAAAAAAAAAAATTAAATTTCTACAAAACAGTTGAATTTTCAACCCCAAAATATAAATTTCAATAAAAAAACTTAATTTTTAAACCAACAGTTTAATTTTCTACCAAACTGTTAAATTGTCAAGGCAAAAAGATGAATTTTCTACACAACAGTTGAATTTTTAAACCAAAATATGAATTTTTAACGAAAAAGTTAGTTTATAAGTAAATAGTTAAATAGTCAACTGAAACTGATTAATTTTTAACTAAAAAAGATTAAATTTTTACCAAAAAAGATTAGTTTTCAACGCGAAAAGATGAATTTTGAACTCCCCAAAAAACGAATTTTCTACAAAACAGTTAAATTTTAAACCCCAAAATTAAACAGAAAACTTCATTTTCAATCAAACTGTTAAAATTTTTTAATTTTCATACCGAGAGTATGAGTTTTTAACAAAAAATGTGCTGAATTTTGAACCAAAAAAGACATGTGAACCAAAACTTATTTTTATTTAAATACCTAAATCCTCAACTAAAACAGATTAATTTTCAACCAAACAGTTTAATTCATAAGCAAAAAATTGATTTTCTCCCAAAAGGGCGAATTTTCAATAAATACACCAATTTTCAAGAAAAAAGTTTATTTTAGACAGATTAATTTTTAATTATATAGTTGCATTTTGAACCAATAAAAATGAATTTTTTACAGGAAGTGATGAATTTTCCAATCAAAAACATGAATTTCAAGAAAATAGTTGAATTTTCAACCAAAAAAATTTCTTAGTCAAGAAAAAAAAAATGTCAAATTGTTGAATTTTCAAACCAAAAAGACGATTTTCAACAAAATGGTTGAATTTTCAACCAAGAAGTAAGGCTTAAAAAAAATGGTTCAATTTTTAACAAAATAATTTAATTTTGAACCAAAAAAGATGAATTCTTAACCAGAAATGTAATGGTAGACTTTTCAATGGACAGATTTTTTGTATTGTGGCCTGTACTTTTTTATACAAATTTTTTTTTCAATTTTCGATGACTGAAATTTTAACTTTGATTGAATATTGCTACGTGCAACGGACATTCGGATGCTTGCAGAGTTTTTTTTTAATAATGAATGCGTGAAAATATTGGTAAAGAGAATTCAATGAATTGTATTTTTTTTTTTTTGCTTTCCAAAAAGTTAAAACTCGTGTATTTAATTTAACTTTGTGCAAATATTTGAATATTGGGATACTGAATTTCAATCTCTTGGAAATGCTTACTTTCAATTTAACTTGTGACATGCTTGTCTTATGAATTTAGTTCAGAAATTAATATTGAAGGCCCTTCAAACTTTATTCCAGAAAGAATAAACTAGATTGTCAAAATGAAGACTTTTCAAAATTGTGAACTTGACAAAATTTTTACAAAAAACTAAAACCGTTTTTACAGGTACCTACAAATAAATTCAATTCATTACAACAAAAACTACAGGAAAGTACCATTTTCGTCTATTTTTTGGACGAATTTTGTACTTTTTTGTATATTGTTGTATTTTATTGTAATTTTAATTTCCTACGAGAATTTACGAAAAAGCAAATCTACAGGAATTTACACGTTTTTCAGTCAAAAAGTTTTTATTTTTAGACATGGAATAAAAATAATTTAAATATTACAATAAGATAATTTAAAATCAAGATATGTAAATTATCGCTATTACAAAAGAAAGCTTCTATGTTTGAACGTATGGAAATCCGGGAATTGCCTGGGAATGGAAAAAATTTCGGGAATTGTTGTTGATTTTCTTTTTGATGCTGGAAGTGAATTCCATTTCCTTATAATTTATTATTTGTTATTGTCCCTTTGAGCCATTTGCGCTACTTTTTTCTTACTTTAAATTTAAATTCCTAAAAATAATTTTAAAAAAGCGGGAAAAATGCGGAAATTGTGAGGGAATTTCTTGGGCAAAATTTTAGTAGACACCCACCTGCTCTTCTATCCCAGTTGAATATTCTATCATTTTAGTTGAAAATTCGTCTCTTTGGTTAAACATTAATTTTTTTACTTGAAAACCTAATTATTCAATTTTTGATTGATAATTTATCTTTCTTACATGAAAATTAGTCTTTTTTGGTAGAAATAATTAAATATCATTTGAAAATTATAATATATATTTTTTTAAATAAAAATGTAATTATTCCAATTGGATATTCCCTTATTTTAGTTGAAAATTCATATAAATGGTTCAAAATTAATGTTTTTATATGACAATTGACTATTCAATTTTTGGTTGACAATTTTTTTGTATTTGAAAATTCACGTATTTGACTGAAAATTCGTCTTTTTATAGAAATTAATCTTCTTCATTAAAAGTCATCTTTTTGGTTAAAAATCCAACTATTTCAGTTACAGATTCATCATTTTAGTTGAAAATTCATATTTTTTGTTATTTTTTTTTTAACTGAAAATATAACTATTCCATTTTTGATAGAAAATTCATAAGTTTGGTGAAAATTTAATTTTTTGTGACTAAAAATTTCACTATTCTATTTTTGGTTAAAAATTGATTTTCTTTAGTTCAAAATTCAACAATTTGCTAGAAAATTTGTCTTGTTTAGTTGAAAATTCAACTACTTCGTTGAAAATTAATTAATTTTGTTAAAAAACGTATTTTTTTGGTAGAAAAATTATTTTTCGATTGAAAATTCAACTATTCCAGTTAAAGATTCATCATTTTAGTGGAAAATTAATCAGTTTGGTGTGAAATTAATTTTTTCAATTGAAAATTTAACTATTCTATTTTTGGTTGAAAATTGATATTTTTTGGTTCTAAATTTAATATATGGTTGAAAGCTTGTCTTTTTTGTGTTGAAAATTAATTTATTTCGTTAAAAAATGTCTTTTTTGTTAAAAAAAATAATTTTTTTGTTGCAAATTCAACTATTCCAGCTTAATTTAACTATTTCATTTTTGGTTGAAAATTGATTTTGTTTAAATTAAAAATTTAACTATTTGGTTGAAAATTTGTCTTTCTTATTTGCAATTCAAGTATTTCGTTGAAAATTTATTTATTTTGTTGAAAAATGTATTTTTTGTTAAAAAATTAATCTTTGGTTGAAAATTCAACTATTCCAAATAAAGATTAATGATTTCAGTTGAAAATTCACAACTTTTCTTGTTTGAAATTCGACTATTCCAGTTGAACATTCATCAGTTTGGTGAAAATTTAACTTTTTCAACTAAAAATTCGACTATTCCATTTTTGGTTGAAAATATATATTTTTTTTAAGTTTAAAATTCAACTATTTGGTTTTAAATTGATCTTTTCTAGCTGAAAATTCAGCTATTCCGTTGAAATATCATTTATTTTGTTAAAAAATGTATTTTTTGTTAAGCAATTAATCTTTTTGGTTGAAAATTCAACTATTCCAGCTAAAGATTAATCACTTTAGTTGAAAATTAATCTTTTTTGTTTAAAATTCAACTATTTTCAGTTGAAAACTTATCAGTTTGGTGGAAAATTAATTTTTTCGACTGAAAACTTAACTATACCATTTTAGGTTGAAAACTGATCTTTTCAAGTTCAAAATTCAACTATATGGTTGAAAATTCATCTTTTTTAGTTGAAAGTTGAACTATTTCGTTAAAAATTAATTTATTTGGTTAAAAAATGTATTTTTTGTTAAAAAATTAATCTTTTTGTTTAAAAATTCAACTATTCCAGTTAAACATGGATGATTTTAGTTAAAAATTCATATTTTTTTAAATTCGACTATTCCAGTTGAAAATTCATCAGTTTGGTGGAAATTTAACTTTTTCGACTAAAAAGTCGACTATTCCATTTTTGGTTGAAAATTGATTTTTTTTTAAGTTCAAAATTCAACTATTTGGTTGAAAATTTGTCTTTTTCAGTTCAAAATTTAACTATTTCATTGAAAATGCATTTATTTTGTTGCAAAATGTCATTTTTGTTAGAAAATTAATATTTTTGGTTGAAAATTCAATTATTCTAGTTAAGGGTTGATCATCTTAGTTGAAAATTTATCTTTTTGTGTAAAGTTCAACTATTCCAGTTGAAAATTCATCATTTTAGTGGAAAATGAATGTTTTCAAGTGAAAACATAACTATTATATTTTCGGTTGAAATTTTATCTTTTTAAGTTCAAAATTCAACTATGTGGTTGAAAATTTGTCTTTTTGTATTGAAAATTCATTTATTTTGTTTATAATCGTCTTTTTTGGTAATTTTTATTTTTTGTAGAAAATTTAACGATCCTGGTTAAAGATTGATCATTTTAGTTGGAAATTCATCTTTTTTGTTTAAAATTCAACTATTCCAGTTGAAGATTCATCAGCTTGTTGAAAAATTTGGTTCTAAATTCAACTATTTGGTTGAAAATTTGTCTTTTTTAGTTAAAAATTCATTTATTTTGTTTTAAATCGTCTTTTTTGGTAATTTATTTTTGCATACAATTCAACGCTTCTAGTTAAAGATGAATCATTTTATTTGAAAATTAATTTTTTTTGTTTAAAATTCAACTATTCCAGTTGAAGGTTCATCAGCTTGTTGAAAAATTTGTTTTAAAATTCAACCATTTGGTGGAAAATTGGTCTTTTTTAGTTAAAAATTCAACTGTTTCGTTGAAAATGTATTTGTTTGGTTGAAAATTGGCTAATTTGGTGGAAAATTAATCTTTTGGTTGAAAATTCAACTATTCTAGTTTAGTAGAAAATTAATTTTTTCGACTGTTACCGGAATGGTAGAAAATTATTTGTTTGAAAATGAAAAATTATTTAATTTTTATTCTAAAATTGTTTTATTCCCTTTATGAAAGTCCTTGGATAAAAAATGGGCCCAAGTGGGGAACCGCACATAGCAACCTGGGTCGGATCAGCGTTGCGGAACGAACGTGTCATTTAAATAAATAACACAAGAATTCCAGATCAATCTAAAAAATCTATACCCCCTACCTCACATTACACTTTCCTCACCGAGCGAGTCACGCCTACCCCGAAAGGGAAATAACTTAATGGTATAATAAATAATAATAAAAGATTCTATGTTGAAAAATGTCTTTGAACATCAATGGCCAGGGAAGATAAAAAAATCGATAAGAGAAAAATCGAGGAAAAATCAGGAAAAAGTAAGGGAATTTTGTAAATAAAGTTTTGCGGCCACCCTGAATTGAACTGACGAATCACTGTGAACCCTGGCAAGTCTACGAAAGAAATGAATTATATATATGGTCCCCCTTTCGAAATGTATGAACACGTTTACTTTAATATGTGTGGATATTACACATATAGGCATATTTTTATATGTGTAGTAAAACATGTATATATATATATATATATATATACGTATACATATATATTGTGCGCACGTGCGTATCGCTTATTTGATCGTTCTCCAACCCCTACGCATGGGGTTCTGAACCCCTTACTTGTCGCCTACAGAGACTCCACCACAACCAGAATATTTCCCCTTGAAGTTTGTTGGAGTATATATATATATAAGTATCGATCCGAATGGGAATTAAAATGTTCACCTTCTCACGGGTCAGCTGCAAAAGCTTCGAACTTTTGATGCACTCAAAAAACCCCTTAACTTTTTTTTCCACTCAGAACTTTCCCATTTATAAAGAAGAACCATATCGAATCGCGAAATGGAAATAGACGATTCAGATATCAAGTACGCTTATCACGGACATAAAAAATGCAGTGAAATAATTTGTGGAAATAACATTCTTCATTGGGCGGGACAAATTTTTCATAATTTAAAAATTATACACTCTAAACTTGAATCAGTCAAAAAAGACTGATTGGAACTCAATTTTGACGGATGCAAATAACACGGATCCGATAATAGACAAATCAGTCTTAAGTTACTTTTTGAATCAGTCAATTCGACTCACTGATGAAATCAGTTGTTTTAAATTATTCAGTCTGTTGAATTTTCATCTAAAAAAGGTGAATTTGCAACCAAAAATGGAATAGTTGAATTTTCAATAAATACAATTAATTTTCAAGACAACAAAAATAGTTTTCAACAAAGTAGTTAAATTTTCAGCAGAAGAGATGAACCGTCAACTCAAATGATGAATCTTTAACCAAAAAAATTAATTTTTAACAAACTAGTTCAACTTTCAACCCAGTAGATGAATTTTCAACCAAAAAAGATGAATTTTTAAGTAAAATCGTGAAAGGGGTATATTTAAAATTTCAAGTAACAAAATTAATTTTCAATCATAAAAAAAAAATCAGTTAAATTTTCAACCAAGAGATGAATTTTTAAGTAAAATCATGAATCTTCAACCAACAGAAATTTCAATAAACAAGATAAATTTTCAATAAAAAATGTAATAGTTGATGTTTCAGCTAAAAAAGATTTCAATTTTAAATCAAAAACAGTTTATATTTCAACGAAAAAGATTTTAATTTGAAATACGAAACAGTTGAGTTTAATGAAAAAGATTAATTTTCAGGGGGAACATTTTATTTTCTATCAATAAGGACGAAGTTTCAACAAAATACATGAAGTTTAAACAAATAGTTGAATTTTCAACTGAAAAATATTAATTTGCAACCAAAAAAGGAATAGATCAGTTTTCAGTTAAAAGAATTAATTTTCAACCAAAAAAACAACGAATTTTCAAAAAATAGTTAAATTATCAACCGCACAGTAATAAGTTTTCAACTAAAATGATGAATTATTAGCAACACAAAATGAATTTTCAACAAAGTAGTTTAACTTTCATCCAAGTAGTGGAGTTTTTAAGAGAAAAAATAAATCAATTTTGAATAAAATAGTTAAATTTTCAACAAAAAAGATTAATTTTTAAGTAAAATAATAAATCCTTGGCAAAAAATAAATTTTTAACAAAGTAGTTCAAATTTGAAGCAAGTAGTGGAATATCTAATAACAAAATATAAGTTCTCAGCAAAAAATGTAATAGTTGATGTCAACCAAAGAAGATTTTATTTTCTACGAATAAAGATAAATTGATCGAATCAGTAACGTCCACTAACCGAATCAGTAATTTCGAATGATCTAAAAAAAGTCATTTTAATTGATTAAGAAATAATTTTATTATTTTATTATAGCAGAAAAAAAGTTTGATTTAAAATTTTATTTAAAATTTGAAAATATTTTGGTGAAGATTGCATTATTATTTTTGTAAATAAACGAATATTTGAGAACTGAGTTAAAATTCTTTCATTTAATTAATATTTTAATAGTTCAAAACTTCAAATAAGTCATTTTTGTTTGATTCTAAAGGTTTGCCTACGTTGGAAATGTCCAATTTAGCTCCGCGAAATAAAAATTAAATCCAGTCACGATACGAAAAAAATCGGATTTTTTTACAGAACTATAGCATCATCAATCGCGCACTACGCGCTCGTATAGTTTTTCGGCTTGAGGGGAAAAATAATTGTTAATAAAAAATAAAAATTGGGAATTCTTGACAAAATTCAGAAAGGTTTTTTGAATATAAAAAATTTTTTGAAAAAGAATCTATAAAAAGTTTGACAATTTTTTCCTTTGACATGATTTTCAAAAATGAAAGAAAAAATCGAATTATTTTGAAAGATATTTAGTACTTTTAGAAGTTTGGAAGAAATTTAAAAATATTTTTTAAAATTTTGGAAATCTTTTCAAGCTTTAAAGTATTTTTAATCTTTTCGAGACTTCTTAAATTCCTAAATATCTTTTAAAATTACTCAATTTTTTCTTTAAATTTTGAATTAAAAAAGACTAATTTTCAACTTGAACATGAAGTTAAATTTCCATTAAAAAAAATTTCCTTTCAACCAGAAAAAAACGAATTTTTAATCAAAGAGATGAATTGTCAACTAAAATGATGAATTTTCAACTGAAATTTTTTATTTAAAAATTTTAATTTTAACCAGAATAAACTAATTTTCAATGAAACAGTTGAATTTTCTATCAAAGAAGATTAATTTTAAATCAAAAAGTTGCATTTTTATCCAAAAAAGATGAAATTTCTACTAAAACAGATGAATTTCTAAGCTAAAAAGACGAATTTTCAAACTAAAATATAAATCTTTAACAAAAAGTTAATTTTCTATTAAAATAGTTGAATTTTCAACCCAAAAAGACGATTTTTCAACAAAACAGTTAACACCTGTTTAACAAAATTGTTCAATTTTAAAACAAATAATAAAATTTTCAACTAAAAATATAATCATCAGGAAAAAGGAATTGCAAAAAAAAAAGGAATAGAAATTTGACAATTTTTCATTTTCCCTCACCATTAATATTCAAATACTAGAATCTTTTTAACATGGAATCTTTTATGAACTGAATAAAACAATTTCAAATTAAAATTTCGAAAGAAATTAATTATGCCGGAGATTTCCTTGATTTCTGAGTTTGCCCTAACTATTTTTTGAAAATTTCTCATTTTTGAAAATTGATGGTTTCAACTGAAATTTTAACTATTCCATTTTTGGTTGAAAATATATATTTCTATATAAAATTCAACTAGGTAAAAATGCACATATTTTGTCAAAAAGTCGTTTTTTCTTTTGTTTTTTAGTAGAAAATTAATCTTCTTCGTTAAAAGTTCATCATTAGCAATAGAATTTCATATAATCTTGAAAATGCAAGACGATAAATTAAATGTGTAATGGAATAGAAATTTTTGACTCGATAATTGCATCTCTTGACATTACAGGCTTCTTTTTGTGTTTACTTTTTCTCAAGGAGGGGAAGTGAGGGGAAATTGGAGTCCGGAAAGTAGGTGAGGTAAGGAGAAGTGAGGGTAGTGGAAGTGGGGTGTAGGAGAAGTGGGAGAAATGAGGGTAGGCGAAGTGAGGTGTAGGAGAAGTAGGAGAAATGAGGGTAGGGGAAGTGGAGTGTAGGAGATGTGGAAGAAATGAGGGTAGTGCAAGTGGGGTGTAGGAGAAGTTGAAGAAATGAGGGTAGTGCAAGTGGGGTTTAGGAGAAGTTGATGGAAACAGGATAGGCGAAGTGGTGTATAGAAGAAGTAGGAGAAATGAGGGTAGGGAAGGTGAGGTGTAGGAGAAGTAGGAGAAATGAGGGTAGGTGAATTGGGGTCCATGGGAAGTAGGAGAAAGGAGGGTTGTGGAAGTGGGTTGTAGGAGAAGTGTGAGAAATAAGGGTAGGGAAGTGGGGTGTAGGAGCAGTGGGTGAAAGGAGGTTAGAGGAAGTGAGATGTAGGAGAAGTGGGAGAAATGTGGGTAGGGGAAGTGGGGTGTAGGAGAAGTGGTAGAAATGAGGGTAGATGAAGTAGGAGAGGTGGAAGTCGAAGAGGAAGAAGTTAGGGAAGGGAGGGGAACCGATGGTTGAAGTGTGGGGCGGTTGAATAGAGGAGGAGGGGGAAGTAGGGTGATGTAGAGGTAGTAGGGGAGGTAAATTATGAGAGAGGGAGGTTTAAATGACCTAATAAAAGTAAATAAATCATTTTTTCAAGTACATTATGCTGTGGCAGCCCTGATTATAGGAGATTTCGATAAAAATAGGGAATAGGGGACGGACTGTGATCCCTGATTTACTCGCTACGAGCAGATCAAACGCGTTTGCGTTTTATATCGCTTTTGAAGCTTTACTACACACACACACGCACCACTGTTGCAACGTTTAATGTGAAACACCTCATCAGCGTGAAGTTGCGCCAAAAATAAATGGCTGCTTTCAAGATGACGATTAAAATCTTTCATCTGCCAAAACCGAACCGCTTGATTGCTAGTCGTCCCTGGAAACGCGAATTTTTATTGAAAGTACGCACGCCTTTTCGATGTCTCAATTTCCCACTGAGCTAGTGCCAAGTGGAGATGAAATTCTGAAAAATGGGTTTGAGGAGATTTCCTTGTACTTTGATAGAAAGGACTTTTCTCCAGAAGTAGAGATTGGATTTTAGATTGGAATTTTTGTCAAGAATTTTAATCGGAATTTTAGTCTGGAATTAGAGGAAATTCTGATATCAAATCTGCAACAACAATGATTAAATTCCTGTTACATTTTTTTTTTCGATTTTAATGTTATTAATGTCAAATTTAGCTTGAGAAAAAGAAATTTAGAGCCTTTCAAACTAAATGTGTCTGAACGCAGGATGTGCTTTAATATGATTTGACCCAAAGATCCTTGCATAATCCAAATCAGCATAATACAAATTATATAATAAGATTTATTTTATAAAAATATGTTAATAGTTTTTTCATTGTTAATTTGAAAATAACAATATAATTTCATTCAAATTGTTTGTTTAGCTGTACAATCTACTCCCGATATAAAAAC
This sequence comes from Andricus grossulariae, assembly GCA_011634705.1. Classification (NCBI taxonomy): domain Eukaryota; kingdom Metazoa; phylum Arthropoda; class Insecta; order Hymenoptera; family Cynipidae; genus Andricus; species Andricus grossulariae. The sequence continues at coordinate 41,276 of JAABKJ010000255.1, forward strand.
CCCCTATTTATGATATTCCTAGAACGCGGGGCCGAAAGACGGGCGGTGCTCAGTCAAGCGTGACAAACAGCTCGAGGGACGCACTTTCAGCGCGTTAGTTGCATCAGGTTACGTCATGCGTCCAAATCCAATAGAAATGATTCATGACGCCCTGTCTGTTTGCGTTTGGATTCCCCGATTCAGGATCAAGGCCAATACAAGCCATGTCCGAAACCGTCCTTATATCTGGAGACAAAAGTTGAAGGGGTCAGAGGGGGTTAACTACTGGTACCAATGACCTTGACCTTGAATTCGGGTTTAAGTTTATTTGAAGGTCAAAGTGATTTTTTAAATCAGAACGCCTACTTTTGACCTTCATTCGACCTTGCCATGACTTTCATGAAAATATCATGTTGAGCGTAAAATTTCCCGCACTTTTCAAATCTTAGGTCAAAAGTAGGGGTTCCCATTTAAAAAAATTACTTTGAGCTTCAAATAACCTTCAAAATCAAATATAATATCTGTGAAGATTTAAGTTTATTACATATTTACAAAATAAAACAGTTTTTTTTTTCAAATGTGAAATATATTGTATGCACAGTAGGGGGATCGTTCATATACTACGTGACGCGTTTTTCTCTTGATTATATCGGTGTATTCTTTTTAACTGCATGGAAATTTTATTCTCATCTTTATTCAAACAAAAGAAAAACGCGTCACGTAGTTTATGAAAAATCCCTAGGGTGGTACGAAAATGCATTGGTAATTTTTTTTTCTGGAATTTTCATGCATATCGCCACCAAATTTATTCGAATCCACAACAAAATAAATGCGTTTGAAAAAAAATTGTATTCAGAGGTTTCGCAAGCCCCATGAAGTTTAACACGTATTTCCCATAAGAAAAAAAGACGTTTTTAGACATTTTATTCAGAATCGTCAATATTAGTTGAATCGGGTTAAAATTCAAAATTTTTGTTCACAATTAGCTACTGAATACAAGTGAATAATTGCTTTTCAAATATCACCCCCCCCCCCCATTAGTATGTTTTATAGGGTCCCAAAAAAACCCCATGAGTGAAAAATTGTGTTTTGTGAGTTTTTGGCGCTAATTATGATTTTTTTTATAATTAGATGTTTTCATAAATTGTTTAAACAATTTATTTGTGTTTATAGCAATTTTCTCTTAGAATAGAGTTATAGAAAGTCGCGCTTTTTCCGAATTTGTAACTTGCTTTCAACTTTTTAGTTAGAGCAAGGCAAAAATCAATTATAGTTAACAAAAATAATTTTTTAAAACAATGTATTATTATTTATAACAATCTTCTTTTACAATAATGTTAGAAGGTTGTAGTTTTTTTTTTGAATTTTCAACTTTTTGTCCATTTTTCACTTGAAGTGAGCTAATCATTAATGCAATTTAATAAAAATAATTGTTTAAAAAATGTATTATTGTTTATGACTATTTTTTCTAATTGCAATGCCAAGAAGTTCCGGTTTTTTTCTGAAATTTCTAACTTTTTCAAATATTCTTCAAATTTTCTGTACGGATCATATTGAATGTAGCTTTTTCTTGAAGTAGTCACTGACTTTTTTGTTTAAAGTAATGTTTTGAAAAAATTAGTAAAAGAGTAAAAATACTTTATTCCGAAAAAATTGAATACTATTTAAAAAATTATTCTTGTTAATGTTCGTTTATTATTTGTTTATAACTTAAAAGTCAAAGAAAAGCTGAAAATTTCAGAAAAAATGAAACTTTCTAGCATTACTATGAGAGAAGATAGTTTTAAATAATAATAAATTATTTTCAAAATTATGTTTGTTAAATTGTATTAATTATTAAATCACTCTAAGCGAAAAGTGGACAAAAGGTTAACTATTTTAGAGAAAGCCGCAACCTTCTAGCATTATTGCCTTATTTCTATTTCTTTTTTTTTTGCAGTTGTTTCCTCCTGACGATTATATTTTTAGTTGAAAATTTTATTATTTTGTTGAAAATTCAACAATTTTGTTAAAAAGTCATCCTTTTTGGTTGAAAATTCGTTCTTTCGGATTGAAAATTTATCTGTTTTACCTATATCACCGACTGAAATAAATATTATTTTGCAACAATAATTTCACACTTGTAATTAATTTTCTACCAGAAAAAAAACGAATTTTCAACCAAAGAGATGAATTTTCAAACAAAAAATTGATTTTTCAACCAAGAAAAATTTCTTTTGAATTTTCAACACCAAAATATGAATTTTCAACAAAAAGGTTATTCAGCTATCATTTCTTTGAATCAACAAAATTTGTATTGATTCAAGATTTTTTTATTCAGTGTAAACACATTTCTTTGGTTAATTATATTTGTTATACTAATTTATAAATAATTTTTAGATATAATATTTCACTTTTTTTTGTATTATTGATTAATTCCCTGGCAGAAAAATTATGTATAATTTTTGTTAATTTTATACAAATAATATATAAAACAAGTAAAAATTATTCATAATTTTGTCCAATATGTATTTAATCAATAACACAGATCTGCAAAAAATGGATTGCGATTGTTGTTGGCCAACTGAGGGTCATTTCCCATGTAATTTTCTGCGTAGAATCCGAATCCAAAGTCAGAATTTTCCCAGCAGGTGACGTTTTTGAGATATCCTAACCTAAAAATGCGAAAAATGCGGTTTTTTGGTATATTTTAGGTAAAATTTTCTAAATTTTTTCGAAAATAGGGTCATGCCATCTAAAAGTACAACTCTTAATCTTTAAAAAGCTGTTTTAAAATTGAAGATATCATTTTTCTTCGCAGAGATATCCTTCAATGAAGTTTAACCAATAAGGAGGCTTTCCCCCTTCCATCGGCAACGTTTGCGCAGTTGAAAAAGTCGCGGTCCGTTAACATCATTGCATGAACCTGCGCGACAGTGATGTTGACGGAACGCGACTTTTTCAACTGCGCAAGCGTTGTGTATGGAAGGGGAAAGCCTCCTTATTGGCCAAACTTCATTGAAGGATATCTCTGCGAAGAAAAATGATATCTTCAATTCCAGAAAATCTTTTTAAAGTTTGAGAGATGTACTTTTAGATGGCGTCAACCGATTTTTGAAGAAAAAAAAAAATTCGCGATTGTGACCTCGAATTCGGATTCTAGGCAGGAAACTACATGGAAATGACTCTCAGTTGGCCAAAAACAATCGCAATCCATTTTTTTTTTTCAATTCTGTGTTATTTATGGTTTCCAGAAATAATAAGACATGGGACTTGAAACTAATGAAAATTTTTTCTGTTTCAGATAATACATGCTTGTAATATTTTTAACATAGGATCCTTTATAAACTGAATGAAACAATATTTCAGATACAAATTTCAAATTTTAAAATTTATTTATTTCAATCAAAAAAATGACTTTTTACCACAAAACATTATTTTCTAAAAAAATCCTTGAATTTTCAACAAAATAATTAAATTTTTAATGAAATAATTTAATTTTTAACGTAAAAAGATGAATTCTCATTGAGAAAATGTAATAGTTGATATTCAAACCCAAAAAGATAAAATTTCATTTAAAAAAGAGAATTTTAAAACCGAAAAGACAAATTTTCAATGAATACATATTTTTCAGTCATGAAAGAAAAAAAATTTCACGTAACTTGTTGAATCTTCAAGACAAAAGACGAATTTCCTATACAATTAATTTCAAATAAAATAGTTAAATTTTCAACCAAAGAGATAAACATTAATTCAAAAAAAAGTTCAAAAAATGAGGTCAACTTTTACACACGCAATTTAATTTTTAATTAAAAAAGATCAGTTTTCAGCATGATAGTTAAACTTTGAACCAAAGAGAAAAATATTCAACTAAAAATATGAATCTACAAAAAAACAATGATTTCTCAACAAAGTGGCGCTAATAACATTTTCAAAAAGACAAATTTAAAAAAAGATATTTGAATTTCCATCCTAAAAAAATTTCAGTTTGACTTTTCAACATCAAAATATGCTTCTTGAACAAAAAGTAAATTTTTTTCGAAGATACATGAATTTTCAAGCCAACAAGATGAATTTTTAACAGAAGAGTTGAATTTTTAACAAAAAATATTATGACTATTTAACAAAATTGTAGAATCTTCTATCTAATAGTTGCATCTTTATTCAAGAAAGATGAAATTTCTACTAAAACAGTTAGATTTTTAAATGAAAAATACAAATTTTCAAAAAAATTGTTGAATGTTCATCCAAAAAAGATTTCAGGTAACTTTTCAAAATCAACATATGAATTTCAAACAACGAGCAAATTTTCCACGGAAAAGTTAAATTTTCAACCAAAAAAGATGACATTTTAACAACATTTTGAATTTTTAACCGAATAGTTGCATTTTTATTTAAGAAAGATGTCATTTTTACTGAAATAGGTGAATTTTTAAATTAAAATGCCAAATTTTCAAAAAAATAGTTGAATTTTTACCAAAAAAAGATTTTCATTGAATTTTAAACAAAACATTAATTTTAAACAAGTCAATTTTCTACGGAATAGTTGAATTTTAAAGAAAACAGTTGAATTTTCGACCAAGAAGGATGACTTCTTATCAAAATTGTTAAATTTTCAAACAATAAATGAAATTTATAATTAAAAAGATGATCTTCAGGAATTTCTGCGATGATATTTTTGTTTCGGAATTCAACTAGTTTGATTAAAGTTCCTATATTGGGTTACAAATTTAATTACTTTATTGAAAATGTAACTATTTCGTTAAAAAGCAATTTTTTTTTAGTTCAACCACTTGGTTCAAAGTTGAAATTCTTTGTTGAAAATTCATTTTTTTGGTTGAAGAATTATAATTTTATTTAAAAATTCAACCATTTCATCAAAAATTTAACTATTTCACATTCGGTTCAAAATTGATCATTTTAATTGAGAATTGATCTTTTCTAGCTTAAAATTCAAGTATTTGGCATTGCAAGGGACTTTAAAACATTTTCAACGATTTGAAATAATCTAGGGCATTTTTAACAATTTCAAAGAATTTTCAGTTTATTTCAGTAATTTAGTGAGATTTCAAAAGATTTTAAAGATTGAGGGTATTTCAAAAGATTCCAAGGCATTTTGAAGAGCTTTAAAAAGTTCAAATGGATCTCAAAATATTTTAAGGGATTTTAAAATATTGAGGGAATTTTGTGATGATTTTAATAATTTGATAAGATTTCAAAGGGTTTTCAATATTTTAATATATTTTGGAAAGCTCTCCTCATAATATAGTCAATGTTTCATCAATTGAGAAAATATAACTAGATTTCATACAATTTCACGAAATGTTTATTTTTCTGGAATTCTTTTGAATTTGTCAGAATTCTCCTAAATTCATTGAAATTAGAAGATTCGAACCCTCGAAGCAAAAAAAAATTTTATTTGAAATTATAAAAACTGAACTGCAAACTAATACACTCAAAGTGGAATACTTTTGAATTTTGACATTTTGAAATTAGAGCTTTAAAAATTTTTTATTCAAACTCTCAATAATTAACGCCTATAAAATAGAAGCTTTTCACACTTTTTAACGAACAACAATGCACGTTATCATTTTTTATGCTAACATTGAAAATTATAGCATGCATTTTTATTTTTTTTAATCTTTGAACTGTACAATGTATGAAAGTTAAAATTTTTTAATATTGCAGCCTAAGGTCTTTTGATAAAAAAAATTTAATTGAAAAGTGTTGAAAGATTCCATTTTATACCCGTAAATTATATATCGTTTGAATTACAAAAAATGTAAGCTCTAATTTTGAAAGTTGAAAATTTAAAGATATTCCACTCTGAGTATTTTAATTTGCAGTTCAGTTTAAAAAACTGTGCACCTTCGAGAGTTAAAATCTTTTAATTTTAGAAATTTCAGAAAAATGTATTTACAAAAAAGAAAGAGATTGAAGAATAATTATCTAATATTCATACATTATTTGTTTATAACTACCAAACTGAAGCAAAGTTAAAAATTTCAGAAAGGCTATAACTTTCCAGCAATTTTTTTGAAAAAGATAGTTACAAACAATAATAATTTATCTAAACAATTATTTTTAATGAACTGCATTAATTACTAACTTACACTGATTAAAGTGGAAAATTATAGGCAAAACTGAAACTTTCCAGCACCATTCATAAAAAATATTGTGATAAATAATAATTGTTTCAACAATTATTTATATTGCATTCAATTCATCATTGGTTCGCTCTAACTGAAAAAATGATAATAAGGTATAAAATTCGGAGAAAACTGCGACTTTCTAGCTCAATTCTAAAAGCAAATTGCTAAAAACAATAATAAATTGTTTAAACAATTCATATAAACATCTTAATATAATATAGCATATAATGTACTTCAGAAAATTTGTACGTAAAAAACTGCAAAAAATCCTAATTAGTCCGAAAAACTCGCAAAACTCTATTTTTCATTGTAGGGTCTTCTGGACCCTATAAAACATACTTATGGGGGTGCGATTTAAATAAAAAAATGTATTCGCATTTTATGGCTTATTGTGAAAAGTTTAGTGTAAACTAGATTAAACTCATATTAAAGATCCAGAATGCTTACGAAAACGTCTTTTTTTATGGGAAATACGTCTTAAACTTCATGGGGTGCAGAACCCTTAAATATCATTAAAAACAAAACGAAATTAATTTGCTTCTGATCAGAAAACCATAAAATGACATCTTGAAGGTAAAGTTATTTAAGGCTCATTTTATTCGTCGACAGATATCTTTTAGTGGACCCAAACGTGCAATTCCGTAGCTTGTAACGATTTTGTAAATTGCTATTCCATGCTAATATCGATAAGATAAAAAAAAACTACTGTTTTATTTTCTATGGGCGCTTGGAGAATTCTCATGCATCGAAAATCGCTTTCTGTCGTCATGGTTCTCATTTCCATCTAATGGGCCTTCCATAAAATGAGTTACCAATTTTTTGCTATTTACCCCCCCCCCCCTTCCGGAAAAGTAAAATAGCCCAAAATTCTCTAAAAAACAGATGTAATAGGGTATTTAGCACAAAAATAGGGGCATAATAAGGGAATAAATTCCTTCAAATAAAATTATTATTGAAATACCAAAGAAAATGAATTTTCAAGCCAAAAAGAAGAATTTTTTATGACAGTTGAATTTTCAACAAAAAAGTTTATCTTAAGACAAAGAAGATGAATTTTTAAACCAGAAGTATAAATTTGTAAGAAAACAGTTAAATTTCTTACCAAAAGAAGATGAATTTATCCAAATTGTTAAATTTTTAACTTACAGTGATGCATTTTCAAACAAATTGTCGAATTTTCAAATAAATATATTTCAATTCAAACCAAAATATTTCAATTTTTAACAAAAAAGTTAATTTTCTACAAAGAAAAATGGCTTTTCTACTATAAGACGAATTTTCAATCAGGCTAATTTAACGAAAAAAAAACTCATTTTCAACAAAATAGTTGAATCCTGAACCAAATAGGTGAATTTTCAACTTGAAAAGATTTTTTTGGGCCAAAAATGGAATCGTCAAATTTTTAGTTTAAAAAATTTATTTTCGACAAAAGAAATCTATTGTTTAACTAAAGAAGACGTATTTCGGCCTAATAGAAAGACGAATTTTTTCAACAAAATATATCAATTTTTTACCAAATAGTTCAATTTTCAACTCATAAAAGTTAAATTTCTAACCACAAATGAAGCTGTAAAAATTTTAGATGAAAATATAGAATTTCAAAAAAGTAATTGAAACACCAAACAGATGGATTTCCAACTAAAAAAAAAATACATTTTTCGAAACAAAGATGGAATCGTCAATTTTCTACTTTGAAAAATTAATTTTCAAGAAGAAAAAATCGAATTTTCAACCAGTTAAATTCCACCAAAAAAGAAGAATTTTGAACAAATTGTTGAATCCTCAATGAAAAAGTTGAATTCTCAATAAACAATATTAATTTTCTGACCAAAAAGGCGAATTTTGAACAAAATACATCAATTTTCAACAATATTGTTGATTTTTAAATCCAAGATCACAAATTATCTACAAAACAGTTCAATTTTTAACCCGAAAATATGATTTTTCAACAAAAAAGTTGATTTTCTACCACATACTTAAACTTAGAAAAAAATTAGTTTAATTTTTAACCAAAAATATAAATATTTAAACAAAATGTTAACTTTCAACAGAATACTGAATTATTGAATTTTCCAATCGAAAAGAATAACTTCCTAAAGTAAAAAATATGGTTAGAGAACTAAAAAAGATCAATTTTCCATTTAAAATATAAATTTGCGATTAAAAATGGAATATTTTATAAATGTAATAGTTTCGAATAATTAGTTTTAAAAAAATAATTCTCAGCCAAAGAAACAAAATAGTTAAATTTTTACTCAAAAAGTTGAATTTAAAACTAAAATTAATAATATTAAAAAACAAAATTTTCAACAGAAGCGTTCAAGATTCAACCCAAAAGATGAGTTTGTAACCAGGAAGCTTAATTTTCTGAAGATAAAATAGTTATATTGTCAACCAAAAAAATAAATTAAAAAAAAGTAGTAGTGGGTTCAAAAGTCTACCTTTAAATGTCAAGTTAAGAATTCATATTTCTTTGTTGAAAATAGTATTACTCCGTTAAAAATTTATTTATTTTGCGAAAAATTGAAAAAATTTCTCAAACAGTCACCTTTTTTAGTTAAAAATTTGTCGTGAAGACAATTTTCTTCAGTTAAAAATTTATACTTTTGGTTTGAAAATTCATCTCTTTTTGTATAAATTTCATCTTTTCCAGTTGAAAATGCAACTGTGTTGTTAAAAATTACGTTTTTTTGTTGTAAATTCACATTGTTGGATTCAAAATGTATCTTTTTTAGTTGAAAATTGAATTATTTGGTTCAAAATGTATTGATATTGTTAAAGATTCGTATTTATTGGTAGAAAAGTAATTATCTTGGTTGAAAGTTTCACTATTTGTTTAAAAATTCATCTATTATGTTTAAAATTGGTTTTATTGGTAGATAATTAATTTTTGATTAAATTCAACTTGTTTTGATTCGAAATTAAATTTTTAGTTCGAAATATCAACTATTACCTTTTTTGTTGAAAATAATTCTTTTTAGGTCGAAAATTGAACTGTTTGGTAACTAAAACTGCGTTTTTGAAAATTAATTTTTTGTTGTTAAGGATTCATAATTTTAGTGGAAAATTAATCTTTTTGATTCAAAATTAATCTTTTTGATTCAAAATCGAACTATTTTGATAAATATTAGTTCTTTTTTTGTTAACTTTTATTTTTGGAGGGAACATTTAATTATTTGGTTGAAAATTCAGCTTTTCTGTAGAAAATTTGTCTGTCTTGAAAATTCAACAATTTGGTAAAAAATTCACCGATTTTCTAGAAAATTCATCTGTTTTGTAGAAAATTCAGTTTTTTGGTCCAAAATTATTTTTTGTATTGAAAAATATATTTTTTTAAATAGAATTGAACTATTCCATTTCTGTTTATTAATTGATTTTTTCAAATTTCAAACATTTGGTTGAAAAATTATGTAATTTGTTGAAAATTTGTCTTTTTCTGAAGATAATCAATCTCCTTGGTTGAAAATTCGACTAATTGGTTAAAAATTTATGAATTTTGTTGAGAAAGCCTTTTTTCAGTAGAAATTGAATCTGTTGGGTTGAAAATTCATTTCGTCGGTAGAAAATATAATTGTTCGTTTGAAAAATTAACGGTTTTTATAGAAAATTTTTTACTGAAAGTAATTTTATGATGAAAATTTAACTCTTGTATTTTTAATTAATAATTTATCTTTTTAGTCAAAACATTAAAAAATTTGTTTGAAAATTAATGTTCGTTCTTGAAAATTAATATTTTGTTGTAGATTTTTGTTTCAAAATTCAACTTTTTTTGTAGAAATATCTAAATTTAGATATTTTCAAGTGTACAAAATGGATATTCACGATTAAAAATTTGAAATAATTATTAATAAAAAAAAATGACAGCTAACAAAAAAGCTGGATCCTAGACTTGAGAATCGCTGGTCTCTCAACTTAGTTAGTATTGGGCGCCAAGAGATGGCCCAGCGTGTACCTTCAACTATCTAAAATTATCTTAAAAAGATTGTCAGTATGTTTTTTACAGGTAAAAAATTTCAAATATTTTATAAAAATAATTTTATATACAAAAATTTGCTTTTAAAATAAAATAAAAATAGATTTAATATTATTACAATAAATAAACTCCTTAGTATGCAAATTTAAAACTATTCAAATTTTAATAATATTTATATAAAATTGTATAACTATTTTTTTTTTAATAATGTAATTTTAACAAAAATTTCAAAGATTCATCTTTGAGGATTAAATCTCATATGCCCGAAATGCTCTCCCTTATTAAAGAAGAACTGCTCTAATTTACTGTTTACGTATGAAATACTTGCTTCTTGATTTTCACAATTCTTTAAAAAAAAAAAAAATTTTGAAAATAGGACCAGAATTGGTCAAAAATTCGGTTAAGCTTCATTATAAGGTTCAAGACACTTAATATTTGAAGGAAAAAAAATTAACTTCTAATACTTAAAATTTTTGGCTAGATGGTCCAAAGTAACATATTCGCCAGACAAAAAATCGAAAATTTAAAATATATCAACATTTTGAAAATGAAAAAATATTAAAGAAATTTTAGGGAATTTCAAAGATTTAAAAAAATTTCATCTTATTTCAGAGGATTTCAAAATTTTGAAAATTTTTGAGGAAATTTGAAAAGTTATTACGAACTTTAAGATAATGTACGGGATTTCAAAATATTTCTAGGGGATTCACAATATTTGAAGGATTTTAAACATTCTAAAGTTTTTTAAGGAATATAGTGTATTTCAACAGATTCAAAAAAATTGTACAAGATTTCAAAGAATTTCCCAAGATTATAGAATTTAAAATGATTTCGTGAGATTTTAGAATATTTAAAAGATTTCGATTATTTCAAAGAATTTTTACGGCATTTATAAAATTTCAATGGGCAAAAATTAAAAAACTTAAGAATTTTTCAGAGATTTTAGAGGATTTTATGAGAATTGAAGGACGTTAAATAGATTTCAGTGAATTTAAAAGAATTTTAAAAGTTTCAAAAAGCTTTATCAGATTTTATAAGATGTTACGGAATTTTATTGGATTTCCAAAATTTCATCGTTTTTGAAGAAAGTTTGAAAGATGATTACAAATTCCAAGATTTTTTATATGATTTTATTGGATTTTTGTTACTAGGAATATCACAAGATTGGAGGGATTTTATAAATTTGAAATAATTTGAAAGGATTTTGAAGAGTTTAGAGTATTCAAAATGATAGTAAAGAATTGGACAAGATTTCCAAATAATTGAGGTTTTTCAAATAATTTCGCAGGATTTCAAAAAATTTTAAAGCATTTCAAAAAGGTATTCAGGATATCAATAATATGAAAACAAGTTAAGGCATTCCCAGCGATTTGTAGGAGAACTTTCGGGAATAAATTCGATTTCAAGGGACTTATCAGAATTTCTAAATTTTTTTTTAGATTTTAGGTATTCTAAAGGCTTTCAACGGATTTCAAAGTTTTTGGATATTTTAAGAAATTCAAAAAAATTTAACTCGATTTATAAATCACTACGAAAGTTTCAAAGTTTTTTGAAATCCTTCAGTCACTCTTTTAAATAGTCAGCTTTTAAAATCCCTTGAAATCCCTTTTAAAATCCTATGAATCTATTAAGTGTGGTAAAATCTTCTCAAATCTCCATAATCCCTTAAATCATTGGAAATCCCTTGAAATTCAATTTACTTTAATTTATTTTATGAGGTTCTCTAGAAATCCGTTAGAATCTCTTGAAATCTTTCAAATATCATTGATATCCTGGATAGTTTTTTAAAATCGTTTGAAATTTTCTGAAACCCTAGAGAATTCTTCCAAAACCTTTACAAATTTTGAAATCTGGTTAAATTCATTGGAATCATTTAAAATACCCTAAACTCTTGAAAATCCTTTGAAATCCCTTAAAATTGAAAAAATCCCTTACATCTTTTTCAATCCATATTAATCCTACAAAAATCGATTACAAAATCTTTTAATCTGTAATATCTTTTGAAACTCTGTAATATCTTTAGAAACTCCTTAAAAATGATGAAATACTTGAAATCCCTTAAAATCCCTTGAAACATTTGATATTTTCTGAAATTTCTTAGAATCTTTTAGAAGACCCGAAAAGCTTTGAAATCCCTTAACATATTAAAATCCGTTAGAATCTACTGAAATTTATTAAGAAATTTCGGATTCTGATGAAATCCCTTGAAACTTATAAAATCCCTTGAATGTCATGAAACCCTATTTATCCCACAAAAGTACACTGAAATCCCTGGAAAACCCTAGAATTTTTTCAAATCCTTTTAGGTCTATAGAAATACCTTATAATCATATAGAATCTTTCAAATTTTTATGAAATCCTATTCGTCTCTGAAATATTGTAAAACTTTTTAACTCCTCGAAATTTGGTAAATACCTTCAAAATTCCTCAAAATCTTTGAAATAATCTGAAATTCTACAAATTAATTTTCAATTGCTCAGAAATTTTGAAATCTCTTGATATTTTCTGTAATCCTACAAAATTCTTTAAAATCTCATGAATTTCTTAGGAATCTTCTAAAATACCCTAAATTCTTGAAAATCCCTTAAAATCACTTAAAATTGAAAACATCCCTTACATCTTTTTGAATCCATATTAATCCCACAAAACTCAAGTAAAAAGCATGAAATCTGTAATATATTTCAAAATTCCTAAAATACTGATGAAATACTTGAAATCGCTTAAAATCCCTTAAAACATTTGATATCTTCTAAAATTCTTTGAATCTTTCAGAACACCTGAAAATCTTTGAAACCCCTTGAAATATTGCAATTCGTTAAAATATGCTGAAATTTATTCAAAAATTTTGAATTCTGTTGAAATCCCTTGAAATTTCTAAAATTCATTAAATCTTGTGAAATCCTTTTTATCCCACAAAAGTCCACTAAAATCTTCGGAAAACTCTCCAATTCTTTCAAATCCTTTCGAATCTACAGAAATACCTCATAATAATATGGAACCTTTCAATTTTTTATGAAATCCTATGCGTCTCTGAAATATTGTAAAATTTTTTAATTTCTCGAAATTTGGTAAATACCTTAGAAATTCTTTTAAATTTCATAAAATTCTTGAAATCTTCTAAAATACCCTAAATTCTTTAAAATCCCTTAAATAACCTTAAAATTGAAAAAATCCCTTAAATCTTCTTAAATCCATATTAATCCTATAAAACTCAAGTAGAAAGCTTGAAATCTGTAATATCTTTCAAAATTCCTAAAAAATAATACTTGAAATCCCTTAAAATCCCTTAAAACCTGTGATATTTTCAAGTTTCCACAAAATCTTTTAGAACACCTAAAAAGTTT
>JAABKJ010000256.1:0-54653 GCA_011634705.1 Andricus grossulariae
ATTAAAAAAGTTTATTTTTTATTATCTTATTAATTTTCTTAAAAGCGGGTTTAAAATTAAAATTGAGAGTAAATTTCTGTCTATAAATTACTGTATTAAATTTAATATAAAAGAATTTGGATTTGGATTTTCCACCAAATAGCTGTATTTTTAAAACAAAAAGACAAATTTTTGTAGAAGAAAGTTGAATTTTCAATTCAAGAAGTTCAATTTCTAAAAAAAATTCATTTCCAGCCAAGCAGCTGAATTTTCAACTGAAACAATTAGGTTTACTACTAAAAATGGAATAGCTGCATTTTTAGTCAAACAAATAATTCTGAATAAATAAAAAAACAAATTATCAACCAGTTCAGTTCAATACAAAAGGCGAATTTTCAACAAAATAGTTGAATGCTCAACCAAATATGATCATGAATTTTCAACAAACAAGAAAAATTTTCTACCCAAATAGACGATATTTTAACAAAATAGTTAAGTTTACAAGCTAAAAATTGGAATGTTTTAGAAAACAGTTGGCATTTAAACCGAAAAAGAAGGATTTTCAACGAAAAAGTTAATTTTTGATCAAGAAAGGTGAATTTTTAACGAAATAGTAGAATATTTAACTCAAGAAGAATAATTTTCAACAAAGAATGGAATTTTCAACCTATTGAATTCAACTAAAAGCGATTAATTGAAAAAAAAACTTGCAAAAGAAAAACTTTCAACCAAAACTTGAATAGATTCAATTCCAGATAAAAAATTAATTTGTAACAGAAGAAAACGAATTTCCAAAAAAATAGTTATATTTTGAAATAAATAGTTTAATTTTCAATCAATTACTATAGTTTAATTTTCCGACAAAGTAGTTGATTTTTCAAGTGAAAAAGAAATGAATTCTCAAAAACTAAGGTAATTTTGAATCAAATAGAATAAGTTTCCACCAAACTATCAAATTTTCTAGAAAACAGTTGAATATTCAACCCAGATAGTTCAATTTTTAACTAAAATGATGAATTCACAAGCAACTAGTTGCATTTTTAACAAAAAATGATTAATTTTCAACCAAAAAGTGGATTATTCAAACAAGGAGATTAATTTTATACAAAAAAGATCAATTTTCAACAATATACATGAATTTTCAACCAAGTACTTGAATTTTTACCGAAATACTTGAATTTTCAACTAATTGGGATGAATTTTCAATCAAACCGTTGAATTTTCAACCAATAATGGAACAGTCCTGGTGGAAACCATTTTTACAAGAAAGCACACCATTTATACAAATTTAATTTTTGGTCAAAGCGTGTACTTGTTGTAAAAAAATGTACAAAATTTGACAAGAAAATACAATTGAATACAAATAGCTAGATTTTTCTTGTATTTTCTTGTAGAAAAGTAAAAAAAAAAACAAAAACAATAAAGTGTAATTTTTTACAATTCAAAATTTTGTATAACTTTTGAAAAATATATTTTTTTTCACTTTTTTGTAAAAATCTACAAAATATTACAAAACACTACATGATTTTGCATTTTTTTTTTTTTTTCAAATTTCGTGTTTGACGTCATAACAGATCTTTTGATTTTATGTAAATCATTGTAGAAAATTATAAATCGTTACAAAAAATACAAGATTTCACAAAAGTTGAAATATTAGAAAACTTTACTTGAAATTATGTTGTAAATGCTGGTAGTTTATTGTGAAAATTTACAAATATAAACAAAAAAATATACATTTTTACAATTAATAGGGGAGAGTGGGACCAATACGACAGTGGGGTTACGTCGACATTTTCTTTTTTAAAGAAAAATATAAATTGAGTGAACTTTTTTTTTTTTTTAATAAAAGTGGGCCCTAATGCCCTATCTTTACCGACAGAGTTTCGTGGCATTCTGCATGACATGGTACATTTTACGACATAAAAATTGTTTTCGGAGGTCAACAGTTTTTTCCGACGCTTGTAGAAAATTGTGTTTTTCTTTCGTATTTCATCGTCCATTATAATCAAGGTATATTCACCTTACGTTAAAAAGGTGCTGAGCATGAATTTGTTGTTATATCTTGATTTACCGATGATTTTCGATGTTTTTTGGATACCATAATATAAAATTGATGCGTGGGGCTAAGTCGACACCGAGTACGTCATCGTGCCAACAAGATGCAGACAGACAGATATACATGTATGCATGCAGAAATATATGCATACGTACATATATACATACATAAATACAGATGGGCAGACACCTTTGAAAAAATCGTTTTTTCTTACTCAGAGGGTCTGAAAACGTGAAGATATGATGAAAACTTACGAAATCCAATTTTACATAAAACTAATGCCTTCTCATTATAGGATGAGAATGTGAAAAAATGTTGTTTGACAACGCATTAAGTATTGTTGGATCGAGAATTTAGTTGGCTTCAATAATAAAAATGTAAACAATGTGTTCTTTTCTTTCTTCAAACATTATAGTCAAATGTCGACTTAGTCCCAGGAAGGTGTCATCTTAGCCCCACGACTTTTCGCTAGACAGATTTTCCATCACTTCACTTTTTTATAATAATTGATAAACAAAGCATCGAACTTTAAAATCAGAAGCAACATTTTGTAGCCAACTAAATTTCCGATCCAAAAATACCTAAGACGTTTCAAAATACATTTTTTTAAACTAAAAAACGACTTGAAAACAAAAGTGTCGGCTTAGCCCCACTCTCCTCTACTTTTAGAATCCGCATCAACGTTTGGACTTGTACTTTACTGTCAATTTTTGTAGGATATGTAATATATAAGCTTTTACAAGAAACTGCAATTTAAAACCAATATTACACTTTTACCAAGAACATTTTCTGTTATAATAAATTACAGATCAAGCAGTAATTTCAGTTATACAACATTTTTTAAGTCTTCTACACAAAAGAAAAAAAAACTGAAAGTATTTTTACAGGTATCTACAAATAAGTACAATAAATTACAACCGAAATTACAGAAAAGTACAAATTGTTTCTATTATTTGATGATTTTTTTAAAAAAATTTTTATATAATATAATAATTTTATTGTATATTATTGTATTCTTTTGTAGTTTAATTTCCTACAAGAAGTTACAAAAGAGTACAACTATAATAATTTACAACTACAAGAATCTACAGAAACTTACAGGTTCTGCAGCCAAAAAGTTGTCCTTTTCCGACCTAGGATGACAAATATTTAGAGTATTGCAATAATTATTATATCATTAAGCCATTTCCCTTTAGGGGTAGGCGTAACTCACTTGGCGAGGAAGGAGGTATTGATTTTTTAGATTGATCTAGAATTCTCGTGTTATTTATTTAAATAATACATTTGTTCCGCAACACCGCTTTAACCCATTTTGCCGATCAATCTCTCTAGCGATCACCTCAGGCGAAGAGCTTCACAAAGTCATCATTTGAAGCTCCCCCACTCGGGTCCATTAGTATCCAAGGTATTTTGTTTCAGGCGTCATTCATTTTACTGACACTCTTATATAAAATTTTAAATTAAAATATGTACATGATCGCTATTATAAAAAAGCTTCTATGTTTATACTGTAAAGTAATGGTAGAATATTAGAAGACAATAATTAATAATCATCATTAAAAAACAAAAAACCTTACGTTTGAAGTTTTTTTCCAAATATATAGCAATCGATTGGAACCATGTATGTCTTTTAAAACTATTTCATGGCAATATTCTCAATATTTTTCATTTTAGATCGAAGAAAAAACAACTTTTTGTCTACAAATGAAAATTAAACAATTCAGAAAGAATGAATCATGGTCATTAAAATTAAAAGGTTCGAACTCTTGAAGATACAAATTTTTTCATTTGAAGTTATAAAAACTGAACTGCAATTTAAACCACTCGAAGTGGAATACTTTTGAATTTTAAACTTTAAGATGTTAACAATTTTCAATTAAAAAAAAATCAACGCTATCATGTTCAATGCTAGCATTGAAAATGATAGCTAGGAATTCTGTTTTTTTTGTTGTTATCTTTGAATTGTATAATGTATAAAAGATAAAAATTAAAAATGTTGTAGCTTGAGGGCTTTTGATAAAAAATTTTGCAATTAAAAGTTTTAAAAGCTTCCATTTTATACGAGAAAATTATTCAGCGTTTGATTTAACAAATTTTTAAGCCTCAATTTTAAAAGTTTAAAATTCGAAAGTATCCCACTTTGAGTGTTTTAGTTTGCAGCCAGTTTTTATAACTTCAAATGAAAAAAAAATATCTTTAAGAGTTCGAATCTTTTAATTTCAATAATTCTTTCTGAATTGCTTAATTTTTATATGTAGTCAAAAAGTTGTTCTTTTTCGACCTAGGATGACAAATATTGAGAAAATTGCTAAGACATAATTTTAAGTGACATATATGATGTCCAATCGATTGCTATATACATATATTTGAAAAAAACTTCAAACGTAAGGTTTTTCATTGTTTGATAAAGATTATTATTCATTATTGTCTTTCAATATTTTACCAATATTTACCATAAATTACACAATATTCATTTTTTAAATTTCCGGAAATTTATTAATTTTTTTGGTCATTTATGGTAATTTTACCGGTAAATACCGTAACTTACCATAAATTACACAATATTCATTTTTTTAAATTTCCGGAAATTTATGAAATTTTCCGGTCAATTACGGTAATTTACGGTAATTTATTCAGTTATATATGGTAACTATTATCTGGTATCTGTTATCTGCAACCATATTTTCCTCACAGTTTTTAGGTTGAGTGGACTGATAATTGTAAAATGCGAGCTCATAGATGTTTAATTTTCATTATTCACCTCTGACGTCACTTTTCAGTACCTAGGGAGTAAAAGGTACTTTTTACTCCCTAGGGAGTAAAAAGTAGAGCTTTAGCCCCGCTTCATTGGCATTGGTTTTGCGACAAACAGATTAATTTGCTAAAAAAGAGTAATTTTTAGCAAAATATCAATTTCCAACTTAAAGTGGAATACATAAGCTTACAGTTAAAAAAACTAATTTTCAATTAAAAAAAGAAACGAATTTTCCGCAAAATAATTTAATTTTCAACCAAGTATACTTGAATTTTCAACTAAAAAAGATGAATTTTTAACCTAATTGTTGAGTTTTCAACTGAAAAAAAAGCATTTTCAAGAAGAAGTGTCTATAGAGATTTTAATTTAAATCATATTCGATTGACGGTTGTATAAAATTCAATTTATATTTCGCATTTAAAAATAGGAGGGGGGTCAACCTGAGTGTCACATCACATTTTGAGACAAGGGTCGCTGAAATCTCACAAATTGTCACAAGGGGGGGTGCTATTAATAAATCACTGAAAATAGAGTCATGTAAAATGTCGGCGCTCCCTAATTGTTTCTATTTAAACATACAAATAACTTGAAAATGAAAAAAACTCATTTTAAATTACAGAAAAATCTCCATTCGAAATCATTTTTTCACTGAGAGTCAATGAAAGTTTTTCTTCAATTCAAATAAATTTTCTTTGAATGAAAGAATCTTTTTCTGAGAGTATATTTAGTTATTTGACAGAATTCGCATAGATATAATACAGACATCTGTTATAAAGATATTTCTATACACTTTATATTGAGGACGTTGACAAACGAGGACTGTGCAGGTATTAAACTGCTTAGCCCAGTAGCCTACGTTGGAATGAATAAGTTTGTCAGGATTAGAAGGGTTCGTTACGTTACGATACGAATGCAAGAGATAGAGATTTATTACAGCGACCTTAAAAAAGTTAATCCAGACTATATTCAAAGCTCAAAAGAAAAAGGTATTGCCACAATTGAGGGTCAGATTTTAAAACAAAAAAATGATCTTTTGTGATTTAATAAGATATTATCACGCCTGCTCTGAACAAAGTCTCAATTAAAAGAGCAGGCTAAAGTTTTTACCCTAAAAATTTTGTTTTGGGAATGCCTCCTGAGTATTTTCACGGAATATGAAAAAAAAACGTTAGCCCGCGTTTTAAAATTACTTGATATTTGTTGTTTTTTATTAATTTGTGTGGCTTTTTTTAAAGCAATAAGTAATAAGTCAAGTCTTCTCTGCTAAAGCCTTTAAATTTTGCGTCCAAATAAATTTTTAACTCTAAATCTCAATGAGTCAAAAGTGAATTATTCAAAGGCAATTTTAACTAATTCAAAGTCAATTTTGACTGATTCAAATAATGCGGATTCGACGATTGAAAAATCAATCAAAAGTGATTTCTCATATCAGCAAATTTGACTCAATGATTAAATCAGTAATTTTAAATGATCTAATCTTTCGGAATTTGCAACTGAAAAAAAAATAAATTTTCAAACAGAAATTATGTAGTTAAATTTACCAAATTAATGTTAACAAACTTGTTCAATCTTCAACCAATAGTTGAATTTCCAACCAAAAAATATAAATTTTCAACCAAAAAGATTAATTTCTACCAAAAAAACACGAATTTTCAACAAAATACAAGAATTTTTACCCAAGGAGTTTAGATTTGAATTAAAAAAAAAGATTAATTCTCCACCAAAAAATAATTTCTTGATCAGAATAGTTAAGTTTTCAACTAAAAAAGATGAATTTTCAACCAAAGAGATGAATTTTCAACTGAAATGATGAATCTTGAATAAAAAAAAAAATTCCACCAGAAATGATGTAATAAAAAATTGACAAAATAATTTTCAACAAACTTGTTCAATCTTCAACCAAATAGTTGAATTTTCAACCGAAAAATAAAAAATTTTGAACCAACAAGATTAATTTTCTACAAAAAATACGAATTTTTAACAAAATACAAGAATTTTAAACCAAAAAATAATTTCTTGAACAAAACAGTTAAATTTTCAACTAGAAAATATGAATTTTCAACCAAAGAGATGAATTTACAACTGAAATGATGAATCTTAGATAAAAAAAAAATTGCTATCAGAAATTATGTAGATAAAATTAATGTTAACAAACTTGTTCAATCTTCAACCAATAGTTGAATTTTCGACCGAAAAATATAAATTTTTAACAGAAAAAATTGGATCCGCTATTTTTAATTTTGAAAATCCAACGAGTGTAGATTTAAGACTTGGATTCAGCGGCCCCAAAAATATTTACCCTGCAAATATCACGTGATTCTGAAGTGTTTTTTCTTGAAAACATTTGTGGCACGATATGTTCTTTTTCACCTGACTGTGAAGGGGTTAACGAATTTTCAGAGTAATATATTTTTTTAACGGATATTTGGTAATCATTTAAACAATTTCCATTTGTTGAAACAATTTTTTTCCTGTAAATCTTGACAATTTACTACTTTCTGAAGTCAATAAAGCAGTTAATGAATGATAAGAGTAATATTTTGTGTGAAGGAAACTTTACCAGTATTTCAACAATTTTAATTTGTTTAAACGATGTTTTTCCCCTGTAAATTTGAAAAGTTACTCATTTTTACTCTTACCGAACGTTACGAGTAATATTATTTTTTTTCAAGATATTTGGAAATTATTTAAACAATTACAAGTAAATTATATATTGTTTAATTTCTGTCACTATGTCGCTTATTTATCAGCATTTTTTTATCTCAGAACTTTTACCCTGATCTTATGAACAATAATAATTTTTGTATACAATTTTTTTTCAGTTACGTTATGGCTATAGTTTCTAAATCTGAATCAGCTCAAATCAGTGTATATACGCTGATGAATCAGCGAAATTTAGCTGTTTCTCCAGAAATAAATTCCAGCCATTAATTTCAGAAAATAATAACTATGTACGATTCAAAAAATGAAATAGTTATTTAATAAAATGAATTTTTTTAAACAGTTTCCAAATATTTGAAACAAGGAAATATTACTTTTAACGTTTGTTAATTGTGTGAATAATTCCAGAAAATAGTAACTTTTCACGATTTGTTGGAAAAGTTATACAAATAGAAATTGTTTAAACAATTATAAAATATGTTAAACAAAAAATAGTTTCCTTGACATTCATAAATATATCATTTATCCCAAAAAATAATAAGTTTTCACCATGTCGTGGAAAAAATATTGTTTTAAATAAATAATAATTGTTTACATAATTTAAAATCAGGTGAAAGATACTTGAAAACTTATCGCCTATCGAATAAAAATAATTCATGTTGAAAAGTTCGAAAAAATACCGTTTTTAGCATGAATTTTATATAAAACTATTATCTTGAATTTTCGAGGGCATTTTCCGGGCGCAATAAAAGGTGTTTGTGGGAGTCAAAATTGAAAGTTATCGGGTGGAAACTATGCCTCGAACATTCCTCAAGAGGTGACTAAACTTCAATTTACAAAAAGCTAATAGTAAGTAGGTACTTTTTTTCCATTTTTTCGAAAACCAAAAATCTAAAGTCGAATTTTTGGACCACCCTAATGTCTAAGATTATGGCAATCATTATTCAAATTCAAAGTAAAGCATATCCATTCAAGTTAAAGAAACTCTTGATGCTTCCAGTGGGAAGAAAATTTATAAAATGTATAACCGACGCATACTAATAAAATGTCTCATTGACATGACAGAAGAAGTCGCGAGACTTCTTTTGTACTTTTGGAGTGGCCCCGGTCGGGTAAACTAACATGGGCCAGGCGTGGCTTGTAACGCTTTTGCAGATGATTACCCTACTTAGGGAAAACTTGCCAGGGTCTTATCATTTTTTTAAAAAAGGCCCTAGTTTCTAAAATTATAATAATTACACAGAATAAAAATTACTTTCTGATGAAAAAGTACTTTTATTGCTTTTTAATCAAAAATACACTTTTTCTTAGAGCCGTTTGAATGCTTAAGGTTTAGGAAACGAATGGTCAAATAACTAAAATCGCGTTGGAATGCATAATTATTCTTACTTCGCTTAGGCGTTCCCTTACGTTTTCACACTTGTTCGGTTCCATTTAAAGAGCTGAATTTTGTTTATATCATGATGGCGCTGACGTCGCACGGCGCGCTTTTTCAAAATTGAAAAATTCATTACATAACCAACATTCAATATCAATACGATTTTCGAATTCACTGAGTGAAATAAATAATATGGTTATATAAAGGAATTTTAACTTTATGTGCAACTTTCTTTAATGTACGTTTTGTAATGATGTTTCCTAATAATTTATATAGTCAATTTTATAACTACACTGTTGAAAATGTTTGAAATTTTAATATAGATTAACTATATATTTGTATATTAAATATAAAATCTCGGTCTATGAAATATTAATTAGGAGGCTGTATATTAAATTTCATACACATGTATATTGATCAACTTTTAGAAAAGTCATGTAATTTCACTTTCAACAAATTAAAAATAATTATGGCAGTAACTTTCAATTCTAAATGATGAAGCATAATATTTTTTCTAGTTAAAATTAAATCATACTGGGTTTTAAGTGAAAAAGTTCAATTAAGCGAATTATTAGGACACCTAACCTAAAAGCAGCGGTACTCACGTTAAAATTTTGACATTTTACAGTGAATTTTGAAAAAAAATTCCACCCGTACGTTGCACTTTCATTATAAATGAGAATTAAATCGATGAATTTTAGGTTATTACTTTAGTTTTGAATATTTGACCAGATTTGGGTGCACCAAAGAACTTTCAACTTTCACGCACTATGTTTTACTATACATGTATATTAATTCTACAAGATTATGTATATCAAATTTACTACACGTATATGCATATTGCTTTCATTACATTTATAGTAAAATCGCTATACAAATTTCTAACAGTGTAAAATATTAATTTGATGAGAAAATTAGTTTAATCTTAATGGGCTTAAAAATACGCTACAAAAATTGAGGAAAAATGACAAGTTTTGGTTAGAAGTGTGGCGTAATAAGGTATCTCTAGTGAAAACTGGATTTGAGGCAAGCCTCGCCAAAACTCAGAAAATTAAATTAATAACATAATTCGTAATGTCATCCAATCATTTTTTTTTGTCGATTCAACGAGAGTATGACTGTAAATAATTGAACGGAGCCCTATTTTAAAGCCTCATTGATGCCCGATTCTAATTTCAAATCTTTTATTCAAAATAGAACTACTCGTGAGGGCCTTGTCAGTACCTCTTGCTGAATGGAGCTAAGTAGGTCCATTTCTGTGAGGACTAGAGAAAAAAATTATATCGCATCGAATAAAATTTGTTACTGAAAATTTATTTCTCTAATTAAATGTGCTAGCTTTCATCGCACAAAGAAATGAAACGTGTTTTTCATAGCAGAGACGGTGAATTCCCCGTTTTTTGCTGTTGAAACGAGTTTAGACTTTTTTAAATTTTACCGAGCTTGGGTTCGTATCTTGGCAATATCAGTTAATTTCTAACGATTATTCTCAGTGTAATCTCACTAACGAGCTGAGTATACGTCGATCTGTGGAGGCAGAGCACAGACAGGTTAATGCAAGAATTTACAGCCACGTGTTACTTTTACCCCTGCGTGCCAATGGCAATGGTCATCTCGATTACAGCCTGGACGTCGAAGGAGTGCAGACCACCTGGGGACCCTTGTTAAGAAACGTCACAAATTGGTTTAATTAGTGCTCTCATTTGTACTTTAATAAGGCGCAGACCGCGGTTGGAACGCGTAATTGACTCGTCGCTGGCCCCTAGGAATTCTCGGGGTCCGAGAATCGACCGATCGCCAAGAATCTCGTTGTGGAGCTTTCCCATTTCTTTTCCCAATACCTCCGTGTGAATTAACCATCCTGGGATGCACGTGCGGCAAGGCGTTCTGGTTCACTGCAGATTGCAGTCCGTGTTCTGATTTCAAAATATTTTTTTTTTCTCGACTCAAATCATTCCTGGTATTGTTTCCAGCTTTTTAGGTATGAACATGCTTTTTCATTGGAAGATCAATGTTTAAAAGTTCATTAGCTTAATAAGTGTAATTTCAGTATTGCGTGACGTACACATTTTACGTGACACTCTTAAGTGGGAGGGGGGTCGGCCCTAATGTCACGAAGTGTCACATATGAGGGGGGTTGCAAAGATTTTTTAACACGTGGCACTTTTCTGATAAAAAAATAAAAGTTATCCGGATCGACATAAAAAAATTTAGAAGTTATGTTATCAACCGAATTGTTGGATTTTCAAGCAAAAACAAGCATTTTTTAGAAGACAGTTAAATTTTAAGCTCGAAAAGTTGAGTTACTGACGAAAAAGTTAATTTTCAAACAAGAAAGATTACTTTTCTGCCATACAACATGAACTCTCAATCCAGTAGGACAAATTTTCACAAAATAGATGAATTTGCAAACCAAATAGTTGAATTTTGAACTAAGAAAGATAAGTTTTTAACCAAAAATGAAACGGTTCTATTTTTAGTTTAATTTTAGTTAAATTCAACGAAGAAAGACAAATTTTGGACAAAATAGTTGAATCATCTACCAAATAGATAAATTCGAAAAACAGGATTAATATACGAATTTTTAACATAATACTCAAGTTTTATGCCTAAAAAACTCGAATGTTTTAAAAAACTTTTAAACCAGAAAAGAAGAATTATCAACAAGAAAGTAAATTTTCAATCAATTCTCAACGAAACTGTTGAATTCTCAACTAAAAAGGATACATATTCAACCAAAATTGGAATCGTTAAATTTTCTGTTTAAAAAACTAATTTTAAACAACAACAAAAAAGAACAAATTCTCAATCAGTTGAATTTAATTAAGAAAGATGAAGTTTCAACAAAATAATGAAATCCTCAACCAAAAGGATGAATTTTCAACAAACAAGTTTAACTTTCTACCTAAATAGACGGAGTTTCAGCTTAGAAAGGAAAAATTTTATACCCAAAATTGAATAGCTACAATGGCAGAGAAAAAATTACTGTTTAATAAAAAAACGAATTTCCAACGCAATAGTTAAATTTTCAAATCAATAGTTTAATTTTTACCCAAAAAGTTTAATTTTCTACCAACGTACTCACAGTTAAATTTTCAACCAAAAATATGAATTTTTACAAAAAAGTTAATTTTTAACGAAATAGTTTAATTTTCTACCGAATTGTTGAATTTTTAAGACAAAATGGACGAATTTTCCACAAAACAGCTAAATGTTCAACAAAAAAGTGAAATTACGACCAAATAGTGGAATTTTCAACTAAAAAGATAAATCTTCAACCAAAAAATTGAGTTTTTCACAAGGTAGATCAACTTCAAAACACGTGTAGTTGAAACAAAAAAAAATGGAAAGTTTCAAGTAAATAGTTGAATTCTAAACCAAAACAAATTGATTCTTAACCAAGCAGTTACATTTTTGACAATAAAGGATACATTTTCAACCAAGGAGTAATTTTCAACAAAAAAAATACGAATATTCAACTAAATACATGAATTTTCAACCAGAAATTATCATTTTTCAACCAAAAATGGAATAGTTACATTTTCAGTCAAGAAAATAATTGATGATGAATTTCCAATCAACTAGTTGAATTTTAAACCAAAGAGGTGATTTTTCAACTAAAGATAGCATAGTTAAATTTTCAGTTGAATACATTTATTTTCAACAAAAAAGAATTTTCAACCAATTAATTCAATTTTTAACCATAGAGGTGATTTTTCAACCAAAAAAATAAATGTTTAACATAGTAATTTAACTTTCAAACAACTATTTAAATTTTTGACCAAGTAGTAGAATTGTTAACCTGAAGAGATGAATTCCGAACCAAAAATATATTTGTAGACTTTTCAAAAAAAAAAAAAAAAAAAATGGAATGTTTCTTGAAAACAAAAAAAATATAAAAAAATATGAATTTTCAGCAAAAAAAGTTCTTGAATCCTCAACTCAAGCAGATCAACTTTTAACTAAATAGTTGCATTTTAACCGAAAGAATTGATTTTATACCAAAATCCAAAAAGGACGAATTTTCCAGAAAAGCACCGAATTTTCAACTAAAAAAGATAAATTTTCAACCAGAAATGGAACAGTTAAATTTTTAATTAAACCAATTAATTTTTAACTAAGAGGCAAAGAAATTATCAACAAAATTGTTACATTTTCAACTAAAGAAATGAATTTTTAACTAAAATGATGAACATATTCAGCGGAAAAATACATTTGTAACAATTTAGTTCAAATTTCGACCAAATAGTAGATTTTCTACTAAATCGTTGAATTTTTGAGCCAAAAATACCAATTTTCTATACAAAACCGTTGTATTTTAAACGCAAGAATGTGAATTTGTAATAAAAGACTTAATTTCTTACCGAAAAAGATTGATTTTCAACCAGACAGTTGTAGTTTCAACCATAAAAGATGAAATTTCGACAAGAAAGATGAATTTTCAAACCACAAATAAAAGATATGTCAATCTAATTGTTGTATTTTCAAATACAACGATTAGATTATTTTTAATGATTAATTAAAAAATTAATTAGGAAACTTTGCTTCGAAAATAAAGTGTTGGACTACGCAACATTTGAGGTCCTAAAGAAATGATGAAATTGAACATTTTTAAAACTCAATACCTATTGTTAATAATCAATTTTAGTTCATAAGTTATTAAATTTTTAGTAAGATTTGGTGACGGGGAGGACGTTGACGTAAATCTCACGGTATTTTATATGGAGGGGGGTGAAAACGTTAGAAAATATCCTTCCGTAATACTGTTACAATTATCAATATTGTAACATAAATTTCTTTTACATTTAATGTACTAGGTACTGTAATAAGCACTAGATTGCTCTGACAAACAGCTGTTTATATTAAAATCTTCTTAACTTTTGTTTTTTAGTGATTCGCAGGCTTGAAAATATCTTACGTCAGAAATCTTATCAACGTATCACCCCCCCCCCATGTCAGACAGCCTAGATAAATTGTGCCTTCACCCCTCCACCCGCAAAAAAAAGACTTTACCGCGGCCGCCTGCAAACTGTAATCTAGTTGGAAGAACTTGACCTGTGCACACGCGCATTTATTAACCCCCTTGCCCGGAGATCACGTTCACTGGCAAAGACGATTCTATTTATGCACAGAACCGACGGTCAGATGGATCTGGGGTTAATGGATGATATTACTCTCGAGATATACCTGCTTGCCTGCTATAAGAGATCGTCAACATTGGGGTAGACCAAACAAAATATTTTTTTTTTTGGTTGCCTCACCCCTTGAGCTAAAGTTTTAAGCATCTAAGTAAGCCAAATCTTTATTTTATAAATAATAGGCCCGAGTGGAGAGCTTTACGTAATGACTTTGTGAAACTCTTCGCCTGGAGTGATTGCTAGAGAGATTGATCAGCGACATGGGTCGGAGCAGTGTTGTGGAATGAACGTGATCTTTAAATAAGCAAGACGGGAATTCTAGATTACCTAAAAATCTACACCCCCACCCTCTTATCATGCCTCGTACACTGAATTCCTTGAACTCCGACAGCATAAAGAGGCTAGAGCAGGGTGAATCACGCTACATCAGAAGGAATTTGGCTTAATGGTATAATAACAATAATAATTTTTTTTTTGTATTTGTATAAAAATAGAGGATAATTATTAAAAGAGCAATTTAAATATTCAGTCTTGCTAATTGTACCATAAAAAAAATAATGCAAGCAAAAAAATGTATTTTTGAAAAAAATGGAAAGTGTCTCCCAGAAGAAAACAATTTTACTGCTTTTTGACTTCCGATTATAAAACATATTATCCAAGAGGTGTAAGAGACAATTTCAAAATTAATTTTTGATTAGTGGAAAAGTTTTCAAATTTGACCGAAACTGCCTTTCTAAACGTTCCCACGCACATGGACTGTAAATTATAATATAAACAAAAAAGTGAAGCATTTTTTGAGTTTATATTTTAAAACATATAACCCAAAGTATGTGGAAGAACACTTAAAATTAAATTTAAGGCATCCGGAAAAGTGTTAAATTTGACAAAAACTGCCCATGTAAACGCTTTCACGTATACAAAGACGGTCAATTTTAATACAAAATGAAAAAGTTACCGTTATTGGACATCAGACATGATAAAATATTGTCCAAAAGCTGTAAAATAAAATTTTGAATTGAATTTTCGATGTTCGAAAGTGTCAATTTGGATCAAAACTGCTCATGAAAACCCTTCCACATACATAGATGGTCAATTTTAATACAAAATAACAAAGTGTACCGTTTTTTAGACTATGGATTGGAAAAAAATCATCCAAGGGTTGTAAAAAAGAACTTAAAATATCTTTTTGATGTCAGGAAAAGTGTCAAATTGGACGCCTAAATACTCGCACGACCTTAAAACTTAGTTAGACTGTCAATCTTAATACAAACCCAAAAAAAAGTATATTGTTTTTTTTTTACTTTGTATTAGAAAATATGTAACCCAAGGGATGTTAAAGAAAAGTGACACTTTTTCGTTTGACACTTTTCCGGACATCGAAAATTCAATTTTGGGTTTTATTTCACATCCTTTGGGTTCCACTTTTTCAAATTTAAAGTAAAAAACGGTACACCTTTTTTGGTTTTTTTATTAAAATTTACAGTCTTTGTGCGTGAAAGCGTTAACACGGACAGTCTGGGTCCAATTCTATACTTTTCCAGTAATCAAAAATTAATTTTGAAATTTGGTTTTACACCTCTTGGGTAATATGTTTTGAATAAATATAGAAATTACCTTTCTAATTATTCTCCTCTATTGTTACACAAATAAAATATTAAAATTGAAAACTCGTCTAAAACGTCTCAAACTTCAGTCCAATGTCTCACCCTCCTATTTTATTTCATTTGATGTAAAAATGATTGTGCAATTGCTTATAAATTTGGAAAAAGGTTTAACTCGCGTTCCGGTCAAAAATGTTACTGTTTTTGGCGAAGTTTAATATTTTTTTATTAAAAATTCGACCATTTGGTTGCAAATTGATCTTTGCAGGTTGAAAATTGAACAATTTGGTTTGAAAATTCAACTATTTTTTTTTTAATTGATTATTTTGTTAATTATTTTTCGTTGAAATAAAGAAATGAATATAAAATTCTCTTTTTTGTTATATCCAAGAAGATAATTATGTGTTTATTATATTCATAGTTTTATACTGTTGAGGGCTAGACCGCTTTTGGCTCAATGCAGGGTGGTAGACCGTTAGCGGTTGGCTCAATTCGGATGCGCCCGGAACAGGAAGTATAATTTCAGGGTCACTGAGTCAGGAAAATTTATGTGCGAACTTTGATTGCAAAATAGTCCAATTAAAAGAAAATCCATTCAATTTGAAAACAACAACAACCTACCGGATACAACATTTCATTCCAACTTTAGTCTAATCTGATAAATCAATTATCTTTAGGGAGCGTCCATTAATTAAGTTTGGGTAACTTTTGAAATTTTAGACCATCAATTATTTTTTATGGTATTTATACGAGATATTTCGTCAGATGTGTGTGACCCCCCCCCCCCCAATTATTATGCGAGATTTTATATTTTTACGGAATTTAACGAGATTTACAAAGCTTTTTAGAGTTTCATCAGATTTCAAGAGATTTAAAAAGACTTCAAGGTAGTATACAAGTTTTAGGGCATTACAAATGATTTTAAGGGATTTTAGGAGATTTCAAAATATTTTTCAAGAAGTCACGGAATTTCAAAGGATTTTAAAAGATTTCAAGGAATACCAAAATCTTTTGACGAATTTTGAAAAATAACAGTAGATTTTTTAGATTTCGATGATACGAAGAGATTTGAAGAAATTTCATAAGATTTTGAAAATATTTGCAAAGATTTCAAAGGATTTTAAGATATTTAAAGCTGTTTCGATATAATTTCACGGGAAATTCCAAAGTATGAAAAAAAAATTCCAAAGCATATCCACGGATTGAAATTTGCATGGATTTTCAAATATATTAATATATTTTGAAATATTATAGGAGATTTCATGAGATTTTAAATGATTTCCATGGATTTAAATGATTTTAATGAATTTTAGATTGGTTTCAAAGATTTCAAAGGATCTCTCTCGTAATAGAGTATAAATATTTAACGAAATTTCAAGGATTTTGAATACGTCTTTTTAGAGGTTTTAAGGGATTTCCGCGGATTTGAAATAGATTTTGATGAGATTTTGAAGATTTCAAGCGATTACAATGATTTCAAAAGATCTCACGGAATCTCAAGGAGTTTTCAGAGATTTCTATAGTTTTTAAAGGGTTTTAATAAACTTCTAGAGATCTCAATAGTTTGACAGGGATTTTGAAAGATTTGCAAACATTTCAAAAGATTTTAAAGGATTTCAACGGATTTTAAGAGATTTCGAAAGACGCCAAAATATATTAGAGGATTTCGTAAGATTTCAAAAGATTAAACAGACTTTCAAAGGATTTCTGAATCTTATTAAGGATTTTAAAGGATTTCGAGAAATATTTATGGCTTTCAAAAGACTTTAAAATATTTTCATAAATGTATAGGGATTTCAAGAGATTCCAAAAGATTCCAAAGTACATCCACGGATTTTAAAGGAATTCAAGATTTTCAAACATTTCCGAATGTCATTGAGGATTTTAAAGGATTTTGAGCAATTTGCGTCGCCTCTAGAAGAAATTCATGGGCTTTTGAATATTTGATATGATTTCGAGAGATTCGGAAAGACTCCTACGGATTTAAAAGATTTATCTGAATTTTAGAAATATTTCAAAGATTTAAAGGAATCTCGTAATATTTCAAAATATGTCACGGAAGGGATTCTTAAGATTTGAAGCGATTTCAATTATTTCAAAAGATTTCACAGAAACTCAAAGAATCCTAAGAAATGTCTACATTTTTTGGAGGATTTGGAGGGATTTTTAGAGATCTCTATAGTTTTAAAGGGATTTCAAAAATTTTACAAAGATTTTTAGGGCTTTTAAGGGATTTCGCACGGCTTTTAAGAGATTCACGGAACATAAAGAGTTTTAAAGGGATTTCGTGAGAGCTTATGTATGATATCCATGAATTTCAAAAGATTTCAAGGGGTTTTAAGATATTTTGAAATATTAGAAAGACAGTCACAGGATTTTAAATGATCTTAAGAGACTTCGTAAGATACCATAGTATTTTCACGAATTTTGATTAGAAAAATTCGGAAAGATCTCGAAGGATTTTAAGGGATTTTAACGGATTTTGAGAGACTTGAAGTGGTTTCGAAAATGCCACGGGATTTCAAAGGATTTTAAGAGATTCCAAAATATTCCAAAGTACGTCCACGGATTTTTGGAGGATTCCGTAAGATTTCAAAAGATTTCTGAATATTATAAAGGATTTTAAAAGATTTTTAGGAATTTGTGTGGCTTTTAAAAGATATTGTCAGGTTTTTAAATATTTTGAGGAATTTTAAAAGATTCGGAAAATTTTTTACATACATTTAAAAGATTTCACTCAACTTTAAAGGGATTTCAAAGATTTGAAGAACTCTCGTAAAATTTCGAAATATTTAACAATTTCAAGGATTTTAACTGATTTTCAGATATTTTGAGTGATTTACACAGATTTAATAGGTTTTCAAGGGATTTTGAAGATTTCAAGCGATTTCAATTATCTCAAAAGGTATCACCGAATCTCATAGAATTTGAAGGGATTTTTACAGTTTTTAAAGAATTTCATGGGATTGTCAGAGATTTTAAGGAATTCTTACGACTTTTAATATTTTTAAAGCATTTTCAATGATTATACGCAAATTCAAAGAATATTACGAGATTAATTTTTAAAGCTTTTAAAGGATTTTGTAAGATTTCAAAGGATAAAGCATAAAGCTCATCTTAATCAGATGCAAATGAAATAAATATTACTAGTGTGAAATTACTGTTTCTTATTTTAAAGTTATAACTTTCCACGTGGTTTACAAAGCAGGCAATTAATTCTATTTTTCCAGAATTCATTTAGAGATGAATAAAAAAGGACTGCAAAAATAAAAAACAATTTATCATATCGCACCAATGAATTCCTATTAAAAATATCTACAATGTTATAGGTGCGCTAAAAGTCTTAATTATTAGAAGTAGAAGAAGTCAATTATGTACCTAAACAAATGCCTCTAACAATTTTTTTCTATGAAATTACACTAATAAATTTACCATAAAAGATTAGGATAATTTTTTATAACATTATTTTACTAAACTACATATAGCAATGTATAATTTAATGCAGAAATGGAAAAGTACGCAAAATGACTTGTCATATCCCAACCTACAAACTTAAAATAAACAATTGCTGAATAATGTTGCATTGCATTTCTATCTTAGGATGCAATTAAAAATAATTATTCCCAATATTCATAATGTGGGCCAACATTGTTAATTTAATAATTACGAAGATTTTATTGTAGTTAAAAATCTATTTATCAACGTTGATTTCAAATAACAGTTAAAAATAATCACTATTTTTGAGTAACATTTTTTATAAAATGTTTGGTAATGCTTCATATTAATTTATCGTATTCTTTAAAATGAGAGGATGTTTTAAAACGCTGAAGTCAAAATCAAATAAATCGCGAAAATATTCAACTGATGAAAATATTCTTGATCTCTCAGTTTTTTTATTTGCATACTCCTACGTTTTACCCTTAATCAACAAAATATAGTTTAGGCAATTTGGACATTTTTTAATTTTTGAAAATCGTATTGTCTCAAATGGTTAGCTGATAAATTACTGGGGCAATCACCCATAAATCATTATTAAAATATTGAAGAGCCCCGGGCACCCTTGCCCCTTATTTCATCAAGCTAAATCATTACAGGAATTATTTTTTCATCACATGGAAACAATCTGGAGGATGCTGCGATTTTTTTTCAATTCACGAAGAATAATTAAGGACCTTTTGGCATAATAATATTATATGATAACAATTAATTCGTATTGAAAATATCTACAAGTATAACTACACTAAAGTTTGAATTATTAGAAAAAACGTTAAAAAACGAAAAAAATGCTTTTAACATTTTTTTTCTATAAAATTATACAACACTATTTAATTTATCATACAAAATTAGGCTAATATTGCCCTACATTTTTTTTTGTAAGCACAAAAGCCACGAAGACCTTGAACCTCGATGAGGGAGTGCAAGATTTCATTCGATTGGATTATATTTTTTTAATGATTTTCTTTTTTGCATAATTCCTTCTATTATGCTATTATTATTACCAGTGGCGAATTAACCAATGGGCCGAGGTGAATGCAAGCGTGAACTTGAATTCAAATTATAATTTGAACTGGATAATTATACTTATTCAGGTGCTTATCATGTCGAGCCAGGTAAAATGTTTGTATTCATATGTAGTTCTAAATTTATCGTTTTCTAGACGTCGCACTGCAGGGGGCGCCTCCGCCGGTCAGACTAGGTACATGGTTTTCCCCATAATTGCCTGCTTACCACATTTTCCAATAAATTTGAACCCAGGTACCACCCCTAATGTATTTTAAATATGTGAAACCTTATAATTTTACCGGAAGAGCATTAAATGATTTTACTAGAACGAAGGTCCTAAATAGGAATAGAATTAATATAATTGGAATTCTTGAAATTGATTATACTTTTGCAAACGTACTTCCAAAAATGACAGGTTTTAATTAAAAATTTTTATTTTTGTATTTTTTTTCGTAGAAATTGGTGATAAATTAATAATGAAAAAATTATGAATACTCAATGATTGGTAAAAATAATTTTTTGAATATTATTTTATAATGCGTTGTAAACTATATGAAAATTGCAAAGTTATCAAAAATGTTGAACATAGTAGTTTAATACGTAAAAAAGATATTTGCGTATTGCGTACCATCACTCACGGGGTGAAATACTTTCACATCCTCTCCCATTATAAAAAAAAAAAGGAAAAAACATCTTGAAAAGTATTAGGGGATTTTTTAGCAGCTCGCGTTGAGAGTTTTACGAGAAAAAATTCTAAGTGAATAAGAATAACACTCCTACCTCTCAAGTTTAAACATTTTTTAATTTGTTTAATTAGGTTTATGATTTTACATCGAAAATTTTATTAAGTTCATGAATGTACAATAATATAAAATTGATTCAACATCTGATTTTGGGGACTACTGTAAATTTTGAATGTTGATTAAATCAAAAATTGGTCTAAATATCTTCCAAATCTGCCTTTTTTTGTTTATCTCTCTGAAAGCAATTCATTACAGAATTTATTGTTCAAACACTTTAATCAGTAAATGTGCACTTATCGATTTTTTTTGTACAGACAATAAAATGTTCCGTTTATTAACCTAAATGATATTAATGACAGAACTTATTAATGACATACTTTAATTAGTGAGTCAACAGTTAGTGAAATTTGTTTTTAAGAAAATTAAATTAACCAAATAATTCAAAATTTAAATATAGCTTTTTCGGATAACGAAAACTAACTTCAACTTAGTCGTAACAGAATGCTGAACCTCAAAAAGTTATTTTTGATCAATTTAAAAAATGTTCATTTCAGGATAATAGAAAAAACCCGAGACCAATGCGAAATTTACAGGTTGATTAGATCAAGAACTGAATCAAATATCTTTTAAATCTTAAATTTTGCCTTTTATCTCTCTGAAAGATACACTATCGTCGGAAATTATCTACACGGTTAGCGGGAGCGCTACTAAAAATCACTGCTGATTTTGAAACGTAATTACTCGTTCAGAAAAGGAACGACAAACTTTTTTTTTAAACCGTTAGAAAGCTGTCAAAATTTTCGTTGAATAGCCCCTAATGCATATATTTTCGATCTTTTGAAGATAATATACTTAATTACATACCCCGTGAGAAGTCTAAAAAAAAATGTATGAATTTCTCGAATTTTGCACCTCGGCTTCAGCTCGTAGCATGGTCTGGGAAAGTTGTAGTAAAATCTGGAATTTATACCAAACAGTCTTTAAAGTATTATCTTTAATTCAAGCCCGTGAAACTTTATAGAAATTCATGGGTCCTTGAGATATGGCTAAAAATGTCCAAGTCATATCTTGGGAACCAGTGAACATTTTTGAAGTTTTTTTAAACTTAATTTAAAGATAAGATTAAAAATATTACGTTCTATTAATTTTAGTTGTCTTTCATAAGTTTCCTGAATCACAGAACGAGTTAAAGCAAAATTTGAGAAATTCCTGACTTTTTTTCAAATTTTTCACGTAGTATATTATCTTCAAAAAGTCAGAAATATCTTCATTAGGAGTCTGACGCAGAATTTAAGAAGCTTTTTAATGGTCAGAGAAAAAAATGATTGCCCTTTGTTTGAGCGAGCAATCATGTTTCAAAGTCTGCAATGATTTTTAATACTGATCGCGCTAGCCGTGTAGATAATTTCTGACCGTAATGTATTAATTAGAGTAGTCATAAATTAAACACTTTAATCAGTAAATTTGAAATCAGTGACATTTTTTAAAATCAAAATTAAATTTTTCATTGTTTCAGAATTTAAATATAGCGCTGTTGAAAAACGAAAGACAACTTCAACATCGTCGTAACCAAATGTCATCTTAAAAAAGTGATTATTGAGGAATTTTCAACATTTTTG
Organism: Andricus grossulariae; assembly: GCA_011634705.1. Classification (NCBI taxonomy): domain Eukaryota; kingdom Metazoa; phylum Arthropoda; class Insecta; order Hymenoptera; family Cynipidae; genus Andricus; species Andricus grossulariae. The sequence goes on from JAABKJ010000256.1 coordinate 22,434, forward strand.
TTCTGAGATAAAAAAGTCCGGGACCAACGATAATTTTACGGGCTGAATATTATATAAAGAACGGATATAAATACTTTGTGAATCTCAGATTTATCCGTTTCCCTCTCCAAGAGAAAAATGTAGGAAAATAGCGATAATTTTTGATTTATACAATAAAGTTTCTTTTGGTTATGTTGAAAACAAGTTTTGATACTGTCGAATACGTGTAGCATCTTAAATTTTTGTCAGTTTTATCATGCAAATAAATGTGAAATTTGTCTCAATCCTTCAACTAAAACTCGAATCTTAATCATATGTGTGAATTTAGTAACATTCCTTTCTTCGAGTTTTTCCAATTAAATTTATTTAAATTTGGAAATTCTCGTAGCACTCCACGTTGTATTTTTATTATTTTAATTTATCGTATTTCTTTGGAAAAGGTAGTGTCGAAAATAAGAAATTATTAATCTGGAACTGATTATTGCAATTCTTTTGAGCAATTACTGATCAAATACTTGAGTAGACATTACCAAGTAGCATAAGAAGCTGCCATCAAAATAATAAAAACACGTTCATCCTGCCCACTCTCAAACAAAAAATTATACCGTAACGGTTTTTGGTTTAAGGTTCTAATGTTTTTTTTTTGTTCTAACAAAAGTCTTTATTTTTCTAATCCACAAACACTCCTACTACGCACTGATTCACCGAATTAATTATAAAAAATGACGTTTCTGCAAAAGAACTTGGCATCTCGATTATTGAAGCAATTGTGTTGGCGAAGGTCATATTCAAACACACGTCTCTGATACAGATGGCAGATTCTTGAAGAGGATTTGTAAAGGATTTGGCCCGCGGGCGATTGCCTTTTCTTCCTGGACAAAAAAAAATATATCTTAGAATCGGGATGACTCTTACGCTTTTTTGAGTGTCGAAACCTCGAGAGCGTAAGGATCGCCTCACCAGTTGTCGTCGCGAAAGCATCAAATTATGCCATGCAAAGCCTGCTTTGCATAAAGTGACCCGAATCGGATTTAAGGTAGGGCGACCGAGAAATAGAGCCTAAATGTAGTTATAAATATTTCCCTGTCAAAATAAAGAACGATCCGACGGTTCTAAATCCCGAGCAGCATTAATTTCCTTCTCCTCTTGCAGTCGTTCACCATTCTTCTCTTTATAATTCGCCCTTCGCGCGAGTTGAATTAAAAATTTTACATACAAAAAGTCACTGTGGTTTTTCAATTGTTTGCCATCAAAGAAAGGTTATACATTTTCTACAGCTCAGGACATAAGTAATAATATCTGATCGAAAATAACGTCTTGGAAATCCTTGCAAACCTGGAAAAGTCCTTGAATTCTGTTTTACTTGGGAAAACCCGGAAAAGTCCTTGTATGGTCCTGGAATTTATCCTTAAAGAAAAAAATAGAGTTCTAAACTTGCTCTCTACTAAACGAAGTAAGACTGCTGCATCGTTTTTGGTAGTTTTCATTCGATTCCTAATTTTTAGTCTTCTTTGAAAGTAAAAAAAAAACAAGTTTTCAACTATAGATTGTTCATTTTCTCATTTGTTCTCGATTTTTTTTTAAATTTAACAACAATTTCAATTCATTTTTTTTTTAACTAAATAATTTTTGATGTCAATATATTCAATATATTTGTAGTGCGGTCGTAGGTCATGGAAAACCTGGAAATCGCGGAAAAGCCAGGGAATTTTATTGGTTGGGGAAAGTCAGGGATCTTGAAAAAACAATCTTCTAGAAGTCAGAAAATTTCTATGAGAGACAGTAAAATTAAAGAATTTTGAAAATGAAATTTGGGACTACTCTGATATAATATTCTTGTTAGTAATTCATTTACCTTGTATTTTTATTTTTTGTTTCAGTTGCTTTCTCCTGACGATTATACTTTCATTTAAGAATTTTATTATTTGTTTGCAAATTCAACAATTTTATAAAAAAGTCATACTTTTTGTTTGTAATATCTACTATCACATCATTTGTTGAGAATTAATATTTTTTCGGTACAAAATTCAATTATTTGGAATAAAGTTGAACCAACTTATTAAAAAATCTGTTTTTTTTTTTTCTTTAAAAATTCATAATTATTTTTGAAAATTCATCTTTTTGGATGAAAATTCGTTTTCTTTGGTTGAAATTAAATTATTTTGAATTGAAGTTCAACTATTTTGTTAAAATTTTTTTTTTTTGAGTAAAAATTTTATTATTATTTTGGTGGAAATTTCACCTACTTGGTTGAACATGAACTATTTGATTGAAAATTCATATTTTCGGGTTGAAAATTTAACTGTTTTGGTAAGAATTCGCCTTTTTGGATTGAAAATTCAACAATATGGTTAAAATTTTGTTTCTATTGACTGAAAAATCTTCGTTGGTAGAGAATTCACTTCTTTTGTTGAAAATTCGTCTATTTGGTTTAAAAATTAATATTTTGCTTCCTCATAGAGAAAGCTTTGTAATGGTAACATTTTCCAAAATATTTTTAATTCATTTAGTTAAACCTTCTTCAATTTAAAAATGTTTAATACAATGTTCTAAGCAATTGTCCGGATGCGTGTGTGTAGATGTGTGTGCGGGGATATCACACTTTTTTGTGAACACGATAACTTGAAAACGGTTGCAGATAAATTGATGAAATTTGAAGGGCTTATTTTCATCACTAATATCTTGAAACTGACCAAAGGATTTCTGAAAATATTTATTGCACTTTTTTTAGCACTCAATAATATTTTAAAAATCAGTTTTTTTTTGTGAAAATTTTTTCATCAACATAACTTAAAGTTGATGCAAGAATATAAAAGGTTTCTTGCTTCGAGACAAATCGATTGAGCTTTGATATTAATACATTTAAATTAGGAGTACGGGAGTCATCCTAATTTATGTTATATTTAAAATCGATTTTTATAGTGAACATTTTTTCATGCTCATAATTTAAAGTTGATGCGAGAATAGAAAAGATGTGTTGATTTGAGACGAATCGATTGATCTATAATATTGATACATTTTATTGAAGAGTAAGAAAGCAATGATAATGCATAATATTGAAAATACTATTTTTTGTCGCCAAACTTTTTTCTTTAAGATAATTCAAAGTTGATGCAAGTATAAAAAAGATTCCTTAATTCGAGACGAATCGATTGACTTATAATATTTATACATTTTATCAAAGAGTAAGGAAGTTATGGTCATTTATATTATATCAAAATCGATTTTTATAGTAAAAATTGGCTTATTTTCATAATTTAAAGTTGATGTGAGAATGGGAAAGATGTGTTGATTCGAGACGAATCGATGGACTTATAATATTGATCAATTTTATTGAGGAGTAAGGAAGCTATGGCAAAGCATAACATTTGAAAAGAAGGTTTTTTATAGTTAAATTTTTTTCACTAACATAATTCAAAATTGATGCCAGAACGAAAAAGATTCCTTGATTCGAGGCAAATCGATTGACCTATTATATTATTACACTTTATTGGAGAGTCTAAGGAAGTTTTGCAAATTTATAATATCTGAAAGATCTGTTTTAAACAGAGAAACTTTTCTCATCGACATAATTCAAAGTGGATGCATGAATAGAAAAGACTTTTTGATCATAAATTTTCAAATAAAATATTTCTGACAATGTTTGTAAAAAAATCATAAAGCTGGCAAAGGGATCAACTCTTCCGTTCCCTTTTCCATCTCGTACAATTACCATTTCAAATACAAAAATTTATTTGTCTGATTTGTCATTGTATTTTGAAAGTTGTTGGTATTATTTTGTAATTTTGTATTTTTTGTAAATTGGTATTTTTAAACTGATTAAAATGAAAACTTTATTTTGTCTATTATATAAAATATCACTAATGCTTTCTCTATGAGGAAGCAAAAACATTTGCTAACGGAAAGCAATGTGCTCTTGAAATGAGCACGATATAATTATAAATACAAACAAAGTAGAAGCACTCGAGATCGAATTCACAGCCAGTTTTGGTAGAAATTTGATATTTTTTATTCAAAATACCACTACTCCATTTTTGGCTGAAGATTAATTTTTTGAAATTGAAAATTCAACTACTTGGGTGAAAGTTGAACCACTTTGTTATTTTTTTTTGTTATTTTGAAGATCGATCTCTTTGGTAAAAAATTTAACTATTTTGTTAAAAATTAAAAATTAATTAATTACCTGAAAATGTTAAATTTCCATTTTTTGTTAAAAATTGACCTTTCTTAGTTGAAAATTCATCTTTATTAATGGAACACTCATCTTCTTGGTTAAAATTTCCTCTTGTTTGCTGAAGACTGCAACTTTTTCGTTAAAAATTATCTTTTTTATTGAAAATTCATATATTTTCGTTAAAAATGCAACTGTTTTACGAAAATTTCGTCTTTGGCTTGAAAATTTGTTGAAAATTTGTTTCTTTTTGTTCAAAATATCAACTATTTTATTGTTCGTTGAGAATTCATATTCTTGTTAAAAACTCAACTTTTCATATTGGAAAATTTAACTGTTTTTGGTTGAACTTCAATATTTTTTCTTCCAAAATTTGACTATTTGGTTAAAAATTCAATTTTTTCGGTAGAGTATTTGGTTCAAAATTCCAATATTTTATTGAAAATTTGAAGTATTTTGTTAAATACGCCGTGGATTTTGGTTTACAATAAATTCAACTATTTGGTTGGACATTCATCTATTTGGACAGAAAATGTTTTGGAAAACTGTTTTTGGTTGAATTGTAATCTTTTTTGTTTGAAGTTCGGTCAGTTGCTTGAAAATTGATCTTTGTTGGTTGAAAATTCAACAATTTCGTTAAAAACTAATTTATTTTGTTGAAAATTCAATTATTTGATTGAAAATTAAACTCAAATCAGCTCAAAATTCGATAACTTAGTCAAATTTCAAACAATTCTATTAAAAAAGCTCATTAGATACGGAATTGAACTCGTTTTGATTATATCAACAGCAAAAAATGATTGGATTTACAAAATGTACTTGAATTATTGTTAAAGTTAAAAAAATAAGAAACTTTAAAATGTTGTCCATTGTAGCATCGTGATTTTTCACCGTAATAAAATGAACAATTACCAAACAACATTTTTTAATCATAAAATCAGATTTTGGGGGTGTAGAAGAAATTTCGCATGATGAAACTTTTTTTAGTTTCACGAGACCTACAATTTCTGTTTCGTGAAAACTATTTTTTCATGGTAAAAAAAAGATAACTAAAAAATGTAGTTTTTTGTCGATGAAAACTTCGAAAAGTCCTGGAATTTTTTATTTGAAGACGCGTTAGACTCTCTGAAAAATGTTTAAAAAATATCTTGTTTGCAGAGGTTTCACAATTTCTTGAGTTCACCCCCTGTCTTTAACAAAAATTCTTAACACCTGTGTAAATAGGAGAAGATTTTTTTCAGGTACTTAAAACCCTTACAGTGCCAGCGCATGTGTGAACTTTTTTAGCGTAGAAATACTAGGAATAAAAATCGTCAATATCGAGGAGCCAAAATTAAAATCACAGCAATTTTTCAAAATGTATTTGTGTAAAAAAATTAAAACTCAACAAAATTAAAAAACTCTGCAAGCAAGAAATTTTTTAAACATTTTTTTTAAGCGCCGGTAACTGAGGTGCATGTCTAAAGATACTTAATTAACTATACTGTTCTGGAATTCCAATAAGCTACTTTTTCGCGTTGTAGCGATTTCTAATTCCAGAATTTATTATTTTCGATCCTCCCTAATGGGTATTATAGAAACTAGTAAGTAACTAAATTATATTCAATAAGTTATGACTGAACATATTTGCAAAGAAAAACATAACTCAAAATATTTAAAAATCGGATATTATCATGTACCTTCCATCAGGATAGACATTTTTTACATTCAAAAACTGAAAAAGAATTATTCGTCATTAAATTTTTAACTATTTGCATATTTATATCTCGATCCCATTTCTTTTCCAATTTTCTTTTTAAAATTCAAAAAGTATGTTTACGAAACTTAGACAGTACTTGCAAATCCAAAAAATGGCCTAATCGAGAAAAAAATGAAATAAATTACATATTCAAATAGCGTTTTTCAGATATAAAAAGATTGTTGATCGTTTTATCATGCTCACTCATGAAATAAGCGGATAGACATATTTTTTTCGTAAATAAATGGACAAACAAGCAAAGTAAACCAAATATTTCATTTCAGAAATTTTCGTAAAATGACAATTTGAAAAAGACATTTTTTTCTGCTTATTCATGGTAAAAAAAAGGTAGAAAAAAATTCCCAATAATTTTTTTCCTTATGCAAAAAATTAAAAAAATCCTATAATTATGATTTTTCTAGGGATCGATTCAACTATAAATTAGGCAGGTACACTTCAAGTCGCAGAATCGCTTAGCGACGAAATATTACAAATTTTGTCCTGAAAATACTATAGTTTTTAAAATAATTTAGATATTAATTTATTTCTTGGCCTTCTATAAGGAATATATCGTGTAAGTTTTATGAGCACTAAGTAATTACTGTCTTTAGGAGAAATTTCAATTTTGAAATCAAATTATCGCATTTTTCTCGGAAACAACAAAAGATACATAGAAACAAATTTCAACAAAAAAGTTTGCACTAATACATTTTTTAAAATGAAATTGCTTATAATAAAGGGTTTCGTAGCCTGCTAAGACGTTACATAAGTCGTTTAAGCCTCCTCCTTCTATACGCTCCATCCCCTACTTCCCCTACTTTTCCCTCTCTTCTCCTGAATCCCCACCCCTTACTTCACCCTTCGTTACCCCACCCTTCTCCAACTTCTTCCTCCTCTATACTTACACCTCTCTTCAATTCCACAGCTAATACTCCTCTTCCCCTACTTCGCTTCTTCAGCCATCGCTTTCACTTCCCTACACACCCGCACTACATTACTAGCCCGCCCTTCACTTCCCTTACTATCCACCCTTACGTCTCATCATTTCCCCTACTTCCTCCCACTCCTCTTACTAGCCCTACCTTATTTCTTCTCACTTTCTCCACTTACACTCCCCACATTTTTCCTAATTTTTTCTCAATTAGTCAATTTCTCTACTTTTCTGTCCTATCATTTCACCTACTTCTTCCCTGCTCATTTCCCCTACCTACACTCCCATGATTCAACCTTACTTTCTCTACTTCCGTTCTCCACATTTTTCCTTGCTTCCCCTACGTCCTCTCCACCTCATTTCACCTTAATTCCCCTCTACTCACTCCCCCTTTCCTCATTCCTCCTCTCGGGGAAAAGTAAGACGGACTGACACCCAATCGAAACTATAAGGGTTTCTGCCCTGGGCTACGAAACCCTAAGAAGGTGAGATTTTCAGAAAATCTTGTAATTTTTCAAAATTCGAAAAAAATACATAAGATTTTCTGCAAAACAGTGCCTATTTTATTTTTTGCAATATCTAGAAAAAAATTCTGAATTAGGTCAAAAAATATAGACTTTAAAAAAAAAAAATTGTGATTTTTTGAGAACAGCATGTCAGGATTCAGACATCTGTAGCTTCGTCGAAATTCTTTTTTCTCAAATGGGAAATATACGTGTCGCCTCATTTCCTCTAAAAAACCACATATTTCGTCGCTGAGAGAGAAAAATTGTTCGGCAAAGCAGGACCTATTCTTATTGTTTAAACATTTCGTTTGTGCGATAAACTTTTTGATGAAATAGTTTTATTACAAGAAAAAGAAATTCTATGCAAATCATCTGATTTAGAATCAACAACAGTGTGAATTGAAACAATTTACAGATTACTAATGTGAAATTTTTATTATATCATATAAATCTAAAAATGACTGCTGCTCGATTATAAATTCCGGGTCCCATAACGACTGATAAAGATATTTTTCAGCTTTTAAAGAGAATATACCACGTGAGAAGTTTAAAAATATAATTCAAGAATTTTTAGAATTTTGTACCTCAATTTCAACGCATGCCATGATCGAGGAAAGTTGTAGCAAAAATTTGAAATTTATATGACACAGTCTTTAAAGACTTATCTCTGATTCAAGCCAATAAAACTTAAAAAATCTGCATGGATTATCGAGATATGAACTTGTCAAAAAATTGAAATTGACAGAACGTAATCTTTGGAATCTTATCTTTAATTTAAGCCAATGAAAGTTCTAAAACCTTTCCGAGTTCTTAAGATATGACACCAAATTTTTAAGCGTGTCTGTGTCGAGCTTCAGTCCGTCTACAACAGTGTTCACCGCCTGAAACTCGACGCAGAAGCGCTTGGATATTTGTAGTCCTATCTCGAGAACACACGCATTTTCAAAAAGTTGTATGGATTTGAATTAGAGATAAGTCTTCACAGACTGTGTCATATCAATTTCAAAAATTTTCCACAACTTTTCCTGGTCATGCCGTTGGTCGAAGTCGAGGTACAAAATTTGAGAAATTCTAGACATTTTTTTAAAAACTCCTCACGTTGTATATTACTTTCAAAAGGTCAAAACATCTTTATTAGGGGTCATTTGGCGCAGAATTCTATAAGCTTTCTAACGGTGTTCAAAAAAAGTTTCTCGCTCCTTTTCTGAAGGAGTACTTTCACGTTTCAAAATCAGCAGTGATTTTTAGTCACGCTCGTACGGAGAAAAATGGCTAGTCAGCCTGAACATCTAGAGTGTCAGATTGACTATATTTCAGTTTTAACTATAGGACAGCCCCCTAGATGGTCTAGCGTACCCTGTATGGAGTGTCTAAATTTTACGTTTAGATTCACTATCCCAGAGTGTAAAATTGACGATCTTGGAGTTTAAACCTGAATATCTCAGGAATTTTAGTTTGATTATTCTGCAGTGTTAACCTCATCACATTAGAGGGTCAACTTTATTGTCTTTTGTTCTTCTTCTACCTGCATATATATTCCTTAGATTAAGAGAGACGAGAGACGGAAATTAAATGAATAAATGAAACCTGAAAAACATTGAAATTGATATAAAATCCATCAATTCTGAAGGCATCTTTATTATTTTTGAAGAGTAGGATGCCTCAGACATGATTGCATATGCATAAACACTTTGACACCATATTACTTTGAGCACGAGAGGCTAAGAGGAAACGGCGTCACTGCACTGAATTAAAACATTAACACTGTAAAATTCAGAAAACAATATAAATGCGTATTACTAATCTCGCAAGTCTTCTTTCTTTATCAACGAATTACGAAATTCTGAGCACGTTTTAGGTCGAAAATGTTGAGAATACGCACTGATTAATGAGTTACGCCTTTGTCTTTAATCCTTCGGAAGTATCGAATTTGACGTTGAAAATCAGAACGAAAACCACTCAATCCACTCTCCAACATGGTTTTCACGTTATATTCACTCTCGACACATGTTTGAAGTATTAACGGATGGTTTAAACTAATTAAAAGTGTTGTAAAACACTTCACAGCAGTGTGTTTAAAATTTTATTTAAAAAAAGTAATGCCAATGTAACGCGTTGCTTTTTGAAAATGAACAGTATCGGTAAGACGTTACTTTTGGTTTGTAACGTGTCATACACTGGATGGCCCCTAAAGCAGCAAATTAAACTGTCAATTTCAAGGAGTTTCGGAATATAGCTTCTTTATCGTTACCATTTATCAAGGACACAGCAGTAGATCTTATTGTAGGAATACAATTAGTCTGACAGGGTCTTCTGTTGGTTGACTTGTGATTTACAATTAGACCAAGACAGCGGCCTTCTACCAGAATCTTACGTAAAGTTCTCACGTAAGTACATTCCCAATCCAACCTGACGTACGTGCTCTGATTTTCCTTAGCTCGATCGTTAAAAAAATATTCTCATCCTTAATTTTGTCGCTTCGCACACAAAAGTCCATAATATATTCATTTATTATAATAGCGTATGAAACGATCAGAAAAAGGTAAACGTTATTTGTTATAGAAAATGAAACAGCAATTTGTTAGAGGCTTTACTATTTTTAAAGTAGTAATTGATAGAATATTACATAACGAAATAAATTACACTCCAGAATTTTAAGAATTTTATGCTATTCAGAGTATATGTACAGACTGGGCGTTTTAGAAAGATTCCTTTTACCGACATTTACCAACATCTGAAATATTTTAGGGTTCATGATTGTGCCAAATTTGAAAGAACTGCCCCTAGGTTGAAAGTTATAACATAGGTTCACGTCCGACTAAATATATTTATAATTAAAAGAGTGAATTAATTATTAAGTTAATTTCGTGAAGAATGAAGTATTTTAACAAAGCTAGCATTAATTAAATTATTAAGTGAAAATTTGATAATTTTCTAAAAATTGCTTCAAGTCATCTTAAAAAGTGACAAATAATCTTATATTTTTCCAATTTTGTTTTCCATCGTTTGTGAGCAAAAATTAGTATTTAAATTATTAATAATTTGTTGATAGTACAGCTATATAATAAATTTCAAAAAAATTTTAAGAAAGTTTGTTGAAGCTTAGTAATTTAACAGTAAAATATTGTAATAACGTTACAATGGCAGCATATCGGTATAATTAGATTAGCATTTTGCTTTTTCCATAATTCTGTAAAAAAAATCATAAAAATAATGTGTTTTACAATTTTGGAAATTACCACCACCCGAAAAATCATAAAAATGTCTCAAGTTTGTTGGATTTATAGCTAAGATTTTGGAAAAGATTCTGAGGGATTTCAGAGGATTTCTAAGACTTTCAAATATTTTAAAGGATTTTAAAGAAATTTCAACGGATTTCACGGCATTTTTTAAGTCTTCCAAAAATTTCAGTAATTTTAAATGATTTTAAAGGCTCTCAATATGATATTTTAATAATTTTTTCAGGATTTCGAAGGATTTTATATAAATTTGAATATCTCAGAAATTTTAGGGAATATCTTCAGTTTTCAGGTAATTTCCCGGAATTTGTTATTTGAAAAATGTTTTTCATACGATTCTCCAGGATTTCAGTAATTTCGACGGATATTGAAGGCACTCAATAAGACATTTTAATGCATTCCCCAGGATCTCAAAGGATTTCATAGACCTTCAAATATTTTAAGAGATTGCTAGGGATTTCAAGGAATATCATCAGATATCATGTCAAATTACAAGATTTCAAGGGATTTTATAATATTTTAATGAAATAACAAGGAATTTATTCATAAAAATTGGGGGTTTTCAAATAATTTCAATGATTTTAACAATTTTGAATTATTTTAAGAATTTGAAAGATGTTTAGGTATTTTAAAAGATTCCAAAGAATTTTTAAGAGCTTTCAAAAATTTCAAGAGATTTCTAAAGATTGTGAAGGATTTTATAGACCTTACACACCGGCGGCCATTATCGCGCATGCGCACTTTCAAAAAGCAATTATACGTATGAGTTCCTAATCGTACAATCCTACCTAAAGTTATTTCAAAAGTACTTCAAACTGATTACAAAGACCTTGTGTATTACTCCAGATTATATCGAATTACCCTGAATTACCTCTATGTACAGAATTCCTCTAAATTCCCTAAGATTACTCCACATTGCATAGGAATACTCTGTATTACATATAATTAAGGTGGATTATTCCGACTAAATTATACTCGCGCGAATTTAAGAAAAAGGGATTACTTATCAAAATATTCGTTGAATTTTCAATAAATAAAGTAGTAACTAAATAGTTCAATTTTCAAGCAAGGAGGTTAATTTTATACAAAAAAGACGAATTTTGAACAAACTCTATGGATTTTCCACGAAGTAGTTGAATTTTTAACTAAAAAACATCCATTTTCAACCAAATAGTTGAATTTTCAAGTGAAAAAGATTAATTTCCTACCAAAAATAAAATAATTAAATTACCAGTTAAAATTTAATTTTCAACTAAAATGATGAATCTTCAACTGGAATATTTAAATTTCCAGTTTGAAAAAAAAAACAATTTTCAACAAAGATATAACGATTTTTCAACAAAATAGTTGAATTTTCAACCAAAGAGAGGAATTTTCAAATAAAATGAAGAATCTTCAACCGAAAAGTGACTTTTCAATGAAACTGTTATGTTTTCAACAACATAAATTAATTTTTAACTAAAACGAAACCGATTTTAATTTTAAATCAAAAAGAGTTAAACTCGAACCAAAAAGACAAATTTTGACCAAAATAGATCAATCGTCAACCAAAAAGACGAATTTTCAACAAAACAGTTGACTTTTTTACAAAAAATAATAGTTTAATTTTCAACGAAAGACATGCATTTTTATCCAAGAAGATTCATTTTCTACTGAGAAAGAAGAATTTTCAACGAAATGCATACCTCTCGACCAAATAGTTGAATTTTCAACTAAAAACATTAATTTTCAAGAGAAAAAAATGAATTTTCAACAAACTAGTTGAATTTTCAACCAAACAGTTTTCAACTAAAATCAAGAATCTTAAATCAGACAAGTTAATTTTTAACAAAGTAATTTAACTTTGGACTAAGCAGTTGCATTTTTAACTAAAAAAGATAAATTTTTGTCTAAAACTAGAAAATTTCAATTTTTAGTTAAAAAAATTCATTTTTAACAAAAAGAAAAAACGAATTTTTAACATTATAGCTTAATTTTTCACAAAATAAATTAATTTTCTACCGAACAGTTCAATTTTGAACGAATAAAATTAATTTTCTATCGAAAAAGACGATTTCTTAGCAAAAGGCATGACTTATCAATTAAAAAAATCATTTTTGAACCAAAAATAAAAAAGTTAAATATTTAAATAAAAAAATTAATTTTCATACAAAAAAAAATCAACAAAATAGTTGAAAAACTATTTGGATTATCAATGTAAATTACACCGAATGACCTGGATTACTCTGGAATACAAGTTAATTTCTTGGATTACATAAATTACTTATAATGACCTGGAGTACAAGTGGATTACTTGGATTGTAAGTGGGTAACGATGGATTACAAGTGAATTACTTAGATTACCTGAATTACATCGAATTATATGGATTAAAAGTGGAATACTCCAAACTAGAACTGAACTGCTGCTGATAATCATTGTATTATGCTGGATTATAAGTGGATTACTTTTGACTGTGAGCGGATTACTCTGGCTTATAATGGGGTCACTCTGAATTACAGTCGAACTCGGATTTTACGTCGATTTTGGGGCTGTCCTTGGACTTGTACCTGCTCAGACTAAACCGGATTTAGCGGAACTCCGAACGTAAGTATTTCATGTTTCGTCACGCCTTCATGAACCCCGCACTCCCTGCGCAGCTCCTGACAAGCCTACCCGCGGCGCGGCGTCAATTCTCGGAATCGGTAAATCCGGGAACGTTGAATCCGAGTTCGACTGTACTTGAATTACTCTGGATTACAAGAGGATTGCTCTGATTACACTGCATTACTCTGGCGATTCATCAGATTACCAGAGTAGTTTCCCGCGCGAAAATAACGATTTTTAACGTTTTTAAACCTATAACTTTTAAGTAAGACTTAAAAATGGAGTAGAATAGGTTAATTACGAGAATTGATGTTCGGCTGTCGACCAGGTTAATTAGTGAATTTCTTATGTTGAATTTCGTCGATTGTATTGGTCTAATAATTTTCGGAGAAACGAGAAAAAATCTGTCTCGGCCCGGATTTGAATCGGGAACGCCACTATATACGAGTAGAGCGTTTAATCAATTACGCCCCCGAGGCCAAAGAAGATTGCTTCTTGTTTCTCCTATTTCACAGGATGATGCATCTCAACATTTTAATAACCTGTAAAATTTTCTTTGGTGATTAAATCTAATCAGAATAATTCCCAAATCTTAATATATTTCAGAAAATTGATGTTAGGTTGTCGACCAAGTTAATCAGTAAATTTTTTTATGTTAAATTTTGTCGATTTTACTGTTCAAATAATTTGTGGAGAAACGAGAAAGTTATATAATAAGTTAATTACGTTGTAAATCTCGTTTCAAGAGTCTTTTGAAATATAGCATGTTTTTCCTTAAATAGACTATCAGGAGTAAAATTAGTTGGCTCGGTGATTCATACGAGTTGCACGGGAAGCTTCGGCGTGCGTCCCACGTTCGATCATAATAAATGTATGCGCCTGTGGATAATTGCAAGTAATTGAGCATAGGTAGAAAGCAGTTGCAAGAAAAGGCGAAGAAAAGGAGAGGGGTATATAGCGGAGCATCGAACCTGAAGAACATGTTCACTAGGGTGGTTTAAATTTATACCTGCAAAATGTAGATTTTCGATTTTGGTAATCGATTCTCCTCAAGTTGTTCGTTTTCCGGAAAAAGAAAGTGCATTATTTTTCTTCTTCAAATTGTTTAAAATTGAACCGTGCCCCAGGGCTTTTGAAATTGCAATTCGGTTTCAAATGAAAAAGCTCGGATTTCGAAAAAATGGGAAAGAGTAGCATGTTTTATACCATAAATAACTTTTATTGTATAAGTGACAAATCGTAAAAAGTTCCTCAGGATGCATGTTCCATATTATTTCAATTTTCTTTCTTTTACTTTGACAGCTTCTAATTATTTTGTGTGTCAGGTGTCTCGGATAATAAGTAACTAACTGTCTTCAATACTTGCCTGAGAATATTTCGAATAATTACGAGAAATAGGCGCCCGAGGTAGGTGGGGTCCAAACCATTTTGTAACGCCTTGTTACATAGGCAAGAAAAGGGATAAAAAATGGGAAAAAATGTGTTACGGAACTTATAGATGATCCTTTTAGTAAACTCTGTAAATACGAATGATAGGGTTCCAGTGATTACACTGTTAAAAATGTTTGGAACTCTGCAACACTTCTACAATTCAAACGTAGGGTAAAATTCCAAACAAGATATTGGAATGGCGAAACTGCAATACATGTTTTGTAATTGATGGAGTCACCGTAGCGCGAACTCTACGAGATATTGTAAAATTCCAATACATCATGTATTGTAGCATTACCTTACGTTTCGGAAATAAGCTTCCAATACATTTATTGGAAGTTTCCAACAGAAATTTTGTACTGTGTACAATTTAGATATAAGAATGAAAATGCCATTTTATTTATTCATTTATACGTTACTCAAAGTTGCAGAAGCTAATAATTCATGCATCTTAAGATGATTAAATCCAGTAAGAAACCTCTTCATATCTCGGATACCACCTAATCAAAGAGCTATCTCTCATGCTGGAGAAGAATCATCCTTCATTAAAAGAAAGAAAGAAAGAAAAAAGGAAAAAACACAGTAGGTAACAATGACCCTACATCTTCTTCTCAGTCTTATGCTAATCACTATTCCATTGCATTCATGAAAGCCGCTGGGAAATCATCCATTCGTTGACCCCAGTATAGGCCATTAAACACTGATACCATAGTATAAACTATAGAAAAGACAAAGCGCAAGCCGGAGTTCCGTTTTGTAAGGACAGTTTCAACTCGCGTGTCTAGATTGCTATAAGTAACCGCTAACTTCTGTGCAACCAAGGATGCATCTAGCATCTAGCGCGAGGTCTTGACTCGTCCTTGCCTTTCTGCCGCCGGAAACGCTGCCTCCTGCCCCCGCATTATGTGGCCCATGCATCCGCGTATCCGGCAGCCCTCATCTTTCGAGACCAGTCTCTGTTTCGCCTAGCTGGATTTAGAATTTTAGATAGCGATGTGAAAATTAATTCGACTCAACTGAGAACCGTGGAGGAAGCAACTGTTAAAATTGCGCCCCAGTGGAGGTGGAATACCCGGATAATGTAGGATTACCTGGATTACCTCTATGGAATCATTCTGTATTACATTCAATTATGGGGGATTTCTCCGCCTAAAGTGGACACACGCGAATTTTTTACCGAAAAGGAATATTTTTTTATAAAATTGATGAATTTGCAACAAAATAGATGAATTTTCAAGCAAATAGTTGATTTGTAACCCAGAAAGTTATTATATTACCGAAAAAAGACGCAATTTTTAACAAAATATAGGAGTTTTCAACAAAGCAGTCGAATTTTCAACTAGTAGAGATAAATTTCCAACCAAAGTGTTTAATTTTCAACTAAAAAAAAACCATTTGTCCACAGACAAAAATGAGGGTTCAGTAAAGTTGCGGCTCAAGTAAAAGTTGGTATCATTTAGGACTGAGACTCCAATAGAACTCTTTTTGAGGGTTCATTTTTAGTTTGTTGATATCTGATTGATAGCTATTCATATTTTCAACTGCGCATGTGCCGAAAAGCGTAGGCCTATTTGAAATAAATAAAGACTATGAATAATCATACAGATAAATATTACCGAACATTTTTTTTTTTCAAAGCAAATTAAATTGAATGGCAGAAGTACCTAACTTCCGAAAAAAATGTAATATTAACGTTATATTGCAAGTGTATATTATATAATTTTGAATAGTACCGCGCTTTTTTGATACATGCGCAATTGAAAACGTCGGATTTTCAACATAACCTCAAAAACTGTCATATTTCATGTGCAGTATCTTCTTTTCAAGAATGAATGATATCTATAATTTTAGTTTCTTCATTAAATTTTTCCCAGTTCAATACTATTTAATTCCAATTACAAAGTCAAATGTACACCAGAAACTTGTAAAATCTTCGTAGTGAGTCAAGGCTAGGGTTGCGTACGTAATATACCTGAGGCAATTTACGTAGTATTTTACATGTAAATTACCTACGTAATTTACGTCCCTAGTTTTTTACATGTAATTTACTATTGTAAGATCGCGACTGCGCTTATATAGAAAATAAACATAACCGCATTCTTTAATACAACAAAGACACTGACTGACTTGCTTGATAGCTTATTGATTTATTAAAAAATGTTTAGAGGTGGCAGACCCAGAAATTCTTTTTGGGAGTAGTTAAATTTTATTTTAAAGAGGGAAAATGGCATAAATTTTGCTTTTTGCCCCAGGAGCAATGTTTTAATTTACTCATTCCGGAATAAGTGAGGTTATATTATGCTCTTTTCCCTCACCCGCCACCGCCTCCACCATTCAAGTTCGCCATTTTTGACGTTCATTACATTTTTTACGTGTAATACGTAAAATACGTATTATACGTATAAGAGTTCAAGTTACGCGTACCCGTGCAATCCTGGTCAAGGCTGAAGAGAAAAAGGGCTCCATTGGAACCATTTCATCCAAAAATTGAGTTCATTCAGAAACTATTTATCATTTTGGGTTCCATTTCAGCAAGACAGGTTTCTTTTTGTTGCAGCTCCTTTAGAACCAAAAATTGGTTCTAATAGAAACCCTAGTTTTTTTCTGTGCCGCTAAACGTAAAATGGATAAATTTTCATTTTAAACATTAATTTTCAGCCGAAAAAAATCAAATTTTTCACGACCTAGTTTATTTTTCAAGCAAAGAGATGAATTTTTCAATCAAATGATGAATCTTTAACTAGAATAGTTGAATTTTCAGTTGAAAAGTAAACACGTAACCAAAAACCACAATTTTTTCTACAAAATAGTTACATTTTCAAGCAAAAAGATGCATTTTCAATTAAAATAATGCCTCTTCAATAAAAAATGGCCTTTTAAACGAAAGATATAAATTCTTAACAAGAATTTAATAGTTTGTATATTTACGACAAAAAAGATTTTAATTTCAAATAGAAAAACAGTTGAATTCAAACAAAAAATACGAATTTTTAACAAAATAGTTGAATCCTCATCCAAAAAGGCGAATTTTCAACAACAAAAAGTTGACTTCTTGACCAAAAAGGATAATTTTTACCCAATTGTTTAATTTTCAACTGAAAAAGATACATTTTCAAGCAAACAGTTGAATTTTTGACTAAAAAACCTCAAATTTCCATCAATAATTGTATAGTTAAATTTTCGGTTACAAATTAATTTTCAACCGAAAAAAAACGAATTTGCAACAAAAAAGTTGAATTTGTAACAAAGTATTTTAATTTTCAACCATGCAGTTGAATGAAAAAAATTAATTTTCAGCAAAAAACACTAACATGATATAAAACTGTTAAAAGCTTATAAATCTTGTTCACATTATAATGATTTTTGGTTAGAAATACGTAAAATACCAATTTTTGATGTAAAATGCTAACGTAACCTAAAATTGTTCAACAATTATGAACCTTCAAAATCTAATGATTTTGGTTTAAAATCTCAATTTCTGGTAAATAACGCTAACAAAACCGAAAAACGTAAATTGTTCAAAATTTTGCAATCTTTGAAAGCTAATAATTTCTGAATCAAAATACCCATTTCATGTGTAAAACTGTAACATAACCTACAATTGTTAAAAAATGCGAATCTTAATGATAATTTTCGTTTAAAAATACATGCTAATATCCAGGGAAAAGACTAATATAACCTGAAATTTAGAGAAAGTTCAGCTGTTCTTCCAAACTTTCTGATTTTATACTACAACTCTCTTAACAAAAAAATGAATTTCCAGCATGTAAAAACATGTATGACATTTAAAATAATTTATTATACAATTTCAAGTTTTATTTTAATCATGCGAGTGTATGTAAAGGCACACATTTTTCTTAATTCGCATATGGTTTTCTATGAATTTTATTGTTGAAGGCGATTATTTGTAGATTTAATTATTAAAATTGCAAATTTAAAATATAACAATAACCTCAAGTAATAAAAAGCTAATCAGCTTTGCAACAAGAATGATTCCAAAATTTTCGGCACATCACGTTTTTAGATAGGAAATTATTAATTTCACTATAATTATATTATTTAATAAGTTTTAGAAAATTGAAATTCTTAAGTTTCTCCATCAGGAAAGTTGAAGTTCTTGAAGGCTGATTCCTGACTCAGCAGCACATTCTCGGCGACTTTATGCATTAAAATCTAGCATACCTACAGTTTTGCATATAAAGAATTGAAGTTAACAATCTTGTTTTATTTAATATCTCGGTTCGTTCCAAATACAGTTATATAGGGTATCACCATCGCAATGGTTGGCGACTCTCCCCCAATGATTGGCCATATCCCATTTAAATATTTTCATATAAAAGAATACTCAGAAATAAAACAATTAATAAATAGTGCAGGATGAAGCGCAAACAATATTCTTTAGTCTATGTGAAAAGCTAGGTTAACGCAGTGTAGTGCGTTTAAATGCCGAAGTAAGTAAAACCGGCGATGAAAATTATAATTCTTTTAATATTTACGATAGATTTACCTGAAAGCTTTTTGAATTTTAATAGAATTTGATGAATTGAGATACATAATAGTGTTACTCTAACCTGGAAATTATATCTGTATATCGATAAATGGGGTGGCCAATCATTGTCATTGTGAAATAAGTGGAAACGTAATGATTGACCACAATATCTGAAAAGAAAATTACTAATATTTTTGCAAAAATCTATTTAAAATGGTTTAAACTTTGTATAGAGTAAGAATATAATTGTTTGTTACTATTTCTCATAAATAATGATAAAAAAGCAGTCCAAAACAGCTTTTGGCTTCGGCCAATCATTATACAATTTAGAGGCTAATCATTGTGCTAGAAAATCACTAATCTATAACCTGATGCGACCAACGAGGACATGAGGTGGCCAATGACAGTATTTGACCACATTTCAGTGGCCAATCATACAATAATTAGCCTATGCTAATGACTATTTCTTCGTGGCCAATCATGGTGTTTTTTGACATTATTGTTGCATTAACATATCTAGGTATGTATTTTAGAATTTCGGTCGAAGTTTATAGTATTTTTACAAATTTTTCAACTGAAAAAATTTCTCAAGTGACTGATCATTATACCGATTGCTCTACTTTTTTCATCAGGATGGCTGTATTCTGGAAAGAGAAGTCGAGAACGAAGGAGGACTTCTTGGAATCAGGATTGACACGGGCATGGAGCGCAGCGACAGAAGGCAGAACAGCAACCGAGATCAGCCTCGTCGACATCCTGTCAGAATTGCGACACTCTTTACTGGATAAGAGACGTACACGAAGGCCGGAAGCAAATCTTGCGCAACCTAGTCCATTGTCTTAAGACTGTAGTGTCGGGGTTGCCTCTTTTACTCGACGACCGGAATCTATACGCCAGAAGCGATCGACTAGCGATTCGTCTCTTCCGTCCTGCTGGTATCAAGTTACTGGCTAGTGGGTACCATGTTAGCAATTATTTAATTGCTTTATGTCTATTTGCACTCGGATCGCATGTAATCTTACATACAGATATTAATGCGTAACATCTGCTATGATAAATTGAAACTTCCGGGATGTTAGACTGAAACATTTAAGATCTTGAAGTCGTTGTCCGAGTATAGGAAAACGCTATACCACTATAGGACACTTGAAGAAGCTTATAGTTATTACACCATTAAGCCATTTCCCTTCCGGGGTAGGCGTGACTCGCTCGGTTGGGAAATAGTAGTGTTGAGAAGGAGGTATAAATTGTTTAGATTGATCTACAATTTTCGTGTTACAGCCAACTTTCTCTAATTCTACTGGCATTTAAACGTATACGTTCGGTTATTCTAGGACTGGAGTGGCCCCCACCTCTACCGCAAGTGGGCAGTTTATTTTGATCAACGACGTTCATTGGCCGCCCCGTACTCAATTCAAGGCTTCCCGCTCTTCGGGCCTCTTTTTTTTAATTGATCACCCACTGATGCGAGTGTGGCCGTACAGCCCGTACAGGGACCGTGACGGGAGATTGCGAAGCTGCGCAAATTAAAATAAGCGTGTATAGGGGGTGTAGAATAAGTGAACTGTAGAATAAGCGAACTGTAGAATACAAGAAAGTTGACTGTATTTAAGTAAATAACACGTTTTTTCCGCAAAACTTCTTCGATCCAGGTTGCTGATCAATCTCCACAGCGATCGCCCCAACTGAAGAGCTTCACAAAGTTTTCATGTGAGGTTCCCTACTCGGGCCTATTAGTATCCAAAGTGTACTGCCATTTTAACTTTTTTTGAATATATTTTCACTGCTGAGAATGGACCCTTTTCTACCGATAACCTTCTGACCCTCGTTTATGCGCCTATCTAACTCCTCATCTATCTTTCCGGCACTAGTGAATAATCTACCTAGATATGTGTACTTATTAACTTGTACTAATCTGTCATCATTTAGGACAATGTTGCACATTGTCTTATCACCTTTTCCTTCAAACAATATAATTTTTGTTTTATTTACGTTAATTTTGACGCCCATGTTCTTCAGGCTTGTATTTAGTTTGCTCAACATTCTTTGTAAGTCTTTGATTGATTCTACTATAACAACCTTGTCATCTGCAAAAGCTAACCCCCGTACCCTCACTGTCTCATGATCTACACCTTCGACAAAGAGGGACATTCTTAAACACTTCTCCATGAATATAATAAATAGCCATGAGGACATAACGCAACCGTGTTTAACGGTGCATAATATCGAACCAGTCTCTCAGTTTCCCTTACATTTGCGTTGTTACCTGCATATATTGTTTTTATGGGTCCATGTCACAACTGTGGCATGTCGCACCTGCAGCATGTCACACCTGCGGCATGTCTCATCTGCGGCATGTCACAACTGCGGCATGTCACAACTGCGGCAAGTCTCCCAGTGGAATCTCTCCCCTCCAAAAAATTTTGTTAGTCTAAATAAGAATGGCAAAACTGTGGCAAGTCTACGAGGACTTATTGTCTCCTCATCGGCATCTCTCATCCGGAAAAAATTTTCAAGTCCATATAAAATGGCAAAACTGCAGCAAGCCTCACAGGATTAACCATCACTTCTGCAGCATCTCCTACCCGCGGCAAGCCTCCCCAGTGGCATCTCTGATGCGGAAAAAATTTTTCAAGTCCATGTCGAAGTAGCAAAACTGCGGTAAGTCTCTGAGGACTAATTGTCACATCTGCAGCAAGTCACCTAGGATGGAATGCCACATCTGTGGTATCTTTCACCAGTGGCAAGTCTCCTTAGCGGCATCTTTCGCCCAAGAAAATTTTCTAAGTAGCTGTCAAGGTAGAAAAAATGCGGCAAGTCTCCCGAGTGGCATCTCTCCCCCAAGAACATTTTCTAAGTAGTTCTAATGCGGCAAGTCTCCGCAGCGGCATCTTTCGTCCAAAAAAATGTTCTAAGTAGTTGTAAAGATAGAAAAAATGCGACCAGTCTCCCGAGCGGCATCTTTCCTGCAAGAACATTTAGTAGTTCTGAAGGTTGCAAAACTGCGGCAAGTCTCCCCAGCTGCATCTATAGCCCAAGAAAATTTTGTAAGTAGTTGCAAAGATGGCAAAACTGCGTCAAGTATCTCCAGCGGCATCTATCGCACAAGAAATTGTTCTAAGTAGTTGTAAATATAAAAAAATGCGGCAAGTCTCCCCAGTGGCATCTTTTAGACAAGAACATTTTCTATATGGTCGTAAAGATGGCAAAACTGCGAGAAGTTTGCCCAGCAACATCTCTTGCCCAAGAAAATATTTTAAGTAGTTCTAAAGATGGCAAAACTGCGGCAAGTCTTCCCAGCAACATCTATCGCCTGAGAAAATTTTCTAAGTAGTCGCAAAGATGGAAAAAATGCGGCAAGTCTCCCCAGCGGCATCTCTCTCCGCAGTTTTGCCATCTTCACAACTATATAGAAAATTTGCTTGTCCGAAAGATGCCGCTGGGGAGACCTGCCGAAGTTTTGCCATCTTCACAACTATATAGAAAATTTTCTTGTCCGAGAGATGCCGCTGGGGAGACTTGCCGCAGTTTTGTCATCTTTAGAACTACTTATAACATTTTTTTGGGCGAGGGATGCCGCTAATACAAACGATCTAATACAACGCTGCTGAAGGCTGGTGACCTTCTCAGCATAAGACACCAACCGATTGAGACTCTCGGTTTCCATTCTCTGTCTTCACCCCCCTCCCCACCCAGTAACAGAAGTTATGGTGGGACTGACGTTACAACGAGACTCTCCACCATACGACGAATCACTACTTAACTTGGACATGATTTCGAATCACAAAATAAATTTCACGCATACAGGGGGTAGTTGGGTGTACAATCTAAACAACGAACAATACAAACAATATAATAGCCTCGGAATGGACTGAAACTTTGATTGACGAAATGTATACAAACGGTAAATATATAGGTTGACTTTTAGGCGATGAATGGAGATTAGGTGTTTGGAATGCTAGGGGGGTGAATGATTTCAAGGTACGAGAATTATGAGAAACTATGCACGTAAGGAAGCTAGATATTTTATGTGTAAGAAAAAGGTATGCGAAATCAGAAACATAGAAAATGGGGTGTTGAAAGGCGGTTTGGAAATATGATCAGGAGTAGATAGTGAATCACACAGAATCTCCTAGATTGCTGTGGGTTAGAATGAAGGTCGGAACCAGAAGATTATTTATCATAGCGTGCTACACCCCAGTTGATAGTGATCCGAGAGAAGTCAAAGACGCCTTCTGGGACACTCTAAATGATACAATAAGTAATTGCGATCATGGTGAAAGAATCATTCTGCTAGGAGATATGAACGGATGGGTCGGCCGGCGTCTAACGTCAAAGTACAAATACAGAAAGGGTGCTAGATAATTTTGGGGATTCAAGAAAAAATTATAACCAGGAGAGATTAGTCAGCTTATGCTTAGAAAAGGGCCTTTTTATTACAAATACTTGGTTTAGACATAAAATGATCCACATGTACACCTGGCGCAAAGGAAATAGCCACAGTATAATTGACTTCGTTATTGCGGATGGAAGACTAAGAGAAATAGTAAAAGATACGAGAGTCATAAGAGTCTCTGAGTGCAATACTGACCATTACCTTCTAGTTTTCAAAATAAACTTAGGGCGGGGATGGAGAAGAAAGAGAACCAAACGAACGAAACAAAGGCAAATCAAGATTTAAAATTGACAGAAACAGGAAGTGCGAAATGACTTTCAGAATAAATAAAACGAACGCATAAATAGAGCAACTCGCGAAGCGCTTATAAGCAATAAAGATATAGAGGGCGCATGGACTATGTTACGGGATATCATCATTAAAAGTGCGAGTGAAGTGTGCGTTACGGCGGTTGTAGAAAGAAAGTCTGGTGATGCATGGTGGAATGATGAAATCGAGGCAGCCCGACAAGAAAAAAGAGAAGCGTACAAGAGAACGTTGAACATCGCAGCTCTTAGCGATGAGGAGAAAAATAGGCTCAAAAATGATTACAGACACAAAAATAGGAAAATTAAACGACTAGTCAAGGAAAGTAAAGATAAAATCAGAACAAAAGGAGAGAAGAAAATACAAAATAACTTTGAAGGAATAATGAAACTATTAGTTGAAGAGATGAAGGGAAGTAAAAGTACAGAGTTTGTCAGCATGAGAAACAGCAAAGGTGAAATGCTGTATGATACAGACGGGATAGTAGACGCTTGAAAAGACTCTTTTGAAGAATTATGAGGATGTGAAGATATAGGGCAACAGAACTGTGACATAGAACATAATGCATCAGAAAACCAAATTGGAAAAGTTTGTTTTACTGAGGTTAGTGATATAATTATGAACTTAAAAAACGGTAAGGCTGCTGGCGTAGACAGTATGAGCGCTAAAACGCTTGAATACGGTGGCGAAAACATACCATAAAGGTTGTGCAAATCAATAAATTTATGTATCGAGACGGGAGAAGTCCCAAACGATTGGAGAAAAGCGATTGTCGTACCAATATACAAAAGAAAAGAAGATAAAAGCAACCGCGTAAAATATGCTCAAAAATACTTGTTTGTAGGATAATGAAAATCAAAGAAGAAAATATATGGGCAGTCCAAAGTGGATTTATGCCAGGAAGATCATGTACAGATCAAATATTTAGCTTAAGATAGGTCACAGAAAAAAACTTGAGTGTAGGAAAGAAAGCTTTCTGTCTAATTGTTGACCTAGAAAAAGCATTTGACAAGGTGAATAGAAGTAAACTTTAGAAAGTAGTTAAAGAGCATGGAGTCAATGAATGGCTTCAACAGGCAATAAAAACAATATATACAGGTATTAAAGCGAGTGTATGAGTTAATGCGAAACTGAGTGACTGGTTCGATATTATGCAAGGCGTGAAACAAGAATGCGTTATGTTCTCATGACTATTTATTATATTTCTGGATAAGTGTCTAAGAATGGCCCTCTTCGACTAAGAAGATATAGATCTCGAAACAGTGAAGGTACGTGGGTTAGATTTCGCATACGAAAAGATTGTCATAGCAGAATCAATCGAGGACATGGACCTGTCGAAAGAAAGGACAAGAGTAAATAAAATGCGATCGGCACGAAACCTCTGCTCACAATATGCGGAAAAACACTGATGCACAAAGTCTGAAACGAGATAATTCTCAAAGAATGTGATACAGGAGAGACACAAGTTGACATATGGGAAAGAAATGAGTTAAGATGGTTCGGACATGTTGAAAGAATAAAAGATGAACGACTGACCAAACAAGTGTATAAAGAGGTAAAGTAAATGGCAGAATGCATAGAGGTAGACCGCCGAAAGAATGGTTAGAATCTGTGAATGAGAAATCAATCCGAAAAAGATAAGAAGCCATAGAAACACGAGAGCTTGCATGAAAAAATGCATGGACGTGAAGGAAGCTACAGAAAAGCGTTGCGAGAAATAGTTTGTAAACCGATTGAAAATAGAGCAGGGCTCTTCAGAAGGCAGTTATTGGCTGCAAAGACTGCCAGTGGCAGCCACGAGACTAGGTCAAACAGTCCCTCATAAATCTTGTCGTTCGTCTCGTTCCTAATCCTTCACGGTAAATTACAGTTTGAAATGAATAAATGAAAAGTATTGTGAATTCAAGTAGAAAAAAAATCAGACCCTACAGCTTGAACAATGAGCCGCAACGAGTCGTGACCGTAATGACTGCCCGCCTTTCCAGGATTCTTGGAAACCGGAGAAAAAAATGAGAGTGAAACAAAGACCTTGGATACTAATGGGCCCAAGTGGGGAACCACACGTCACAATATTGTGAGACTCTTCGCTTGAGGTGATCGCTAGAGAGATTGATCAGCAAGCTGGGTCGGAGCAGTGTTGTGGAACGAACGTGTCATTTAAATAAATAACATAAGAATTCTAGAAAAATCTGAAAAATCTATACCCCCTACCTCACATTACTTCTTTCCTCACCGAGCAAGTCACACCTACCCGCAAAGGAAAATGGTTTAATGGTATGACAATAATAATAATGATTATAGTAGCTCTAAAAATCGTCTAGAGGCGACTGTTGTCACCTCCGACACTCACTGCCGCTGTGTAAGCATCACAACAGTAAAAGAAGACCTGCAAACTACAACATGCTCCTAACTTTGTACCTGAAACATCGTCGCAAATGAATTCAAAAATCGTATCAATTTAACTCATTATATCCTTATCTCATCAGCCACTTGGCTTAATCCGTGGCTATGATGAAAAACCGGGTTCTTTTCAACCCGAGAACAAGTTTGAAAAAAATGTAGAAAATATATATAAACGCAACGAATTATGCGATTACGTCACCAGTATCGCGCAGTGCCACCCACAATAGGCCTCTCTTGGATGGAGGCCATGGTTCAGTTGGCAAAGAAGATCACCGGTGCAAAGATTATTCATGCACAGGTTAAATGACCGTTGACTCAATATGCACCCGGAGTATGCCCATGAAACGCCTCAGTATCTAAGAGATCAGGTATCCTATTTGCGCAAAAACGGATATGAAGATCTTTATCGGCAAGAAGAACAAAATTCTCCAACGAACATACCACCCGTTCCAGCAAGATCACCTTCACAGATAGCCGATAATGTCAACATGAGAAGCAGGAGATCTATCCACCAAAAGGTCCTTCCCAGGATGGACAAATTATCTGAAGCTAATACTGCTCTTCCCGATTTGCTCCACGAAGATTTTAATCTCTGAAATCTGAACTGTGTAGTTTACGAGAAGGCGGTCCGCCTGCTTAGCGACAATAGTAGTGACGATACTTCAGTACGCCTGAGTAAGACTTGCGAGCGTATTACATAGCTTCAGTTTAAATTGAAACGGCGAGACGGCATGCATCAAATATTCAGTGCGTGATTAGCTGCATAATATGAAATACAAAGTTCACGCCAAAAGTTAGGGCAATTGCTCGAAACTTGAGGAAAGCAAATCACTATCAAGCAGCGCTGGACGCAAAAAAAATGATCTCTTTCAACAGTGAAATAGCGCCTTAAACGGCGAGTGAAGTGGATTTAGGAAAATTCCATCTTTTCTACTCATACTTCCCTTCTGTTCAATTAAACGTCACGTGTCGTTAGAAATCCGCCTAGCTGAGAAGAGATTCAAGTCTTCTGGGAGGAAGTATTTGGAGATACTTATCAGCTAAATAAAGACGCTTCAGATATATTATTCTTCCGTAACTTTTGCCAAAGGCAAAAATTGCAAGGTCCAGAGAAAGAGTGTCCACTAATTACTGCTGAAGATGTGAAGAAAGTTATTTCTAGAACTAAGAACTTTTCAGCGCCAGGGTCAGATAAAATCAACAACTTTTGGTGGAAGAAGATCACTTCTACGCACCAGCATCTAGGTCGTATATTTACTACTTTCTTAAACGGAGAACAACCTATCCCGCTGTGGCTAGTGGAAGGACGCACGGTATTGATTCCTAAAACCAGAGATTTGTCAAATCCACAGAACAACTGGTTCATAGCTAGTTTAAACACCAGCTACAAGCTATTCACTGGCACCCTCGAAGAGAGGATATTAATATCTATCAAGCCGGTATGAAGTGCAATAGTTGAACAACGTGGATGCAAGAAAGGGCTGGCAGGTTGCAGGGAGAACCTGTTAATAGACAGGTGTATTACCCGAAACTCGATCAGGTATCGACGCAATCTGTTCATGGCATGGATTGACTACCGCAAGGCATTCGATAACACGAATCATGAGCTACAAAAGACAAGATACTTTCAGCTATATCACATATAGGAGGAGGGTATTTCAAGAAGACTCTCTAAGTCCGATACAGAGGTGAAAACTTCATCTCCAACTGTCCTGTCTGCCGCGTAAGGTCATCCGCGGCTAGTGACCTGACTCCAGCGAAGAGTTTTGCACGATGTAATCTCACGTAAATCTCCCGCTCTTGCTTACCTTTTAGGACAGAAGGAGCAGAAGTGGATGATTTACACGTTTCACTTGCGTCGTAATTGGTTGCTTTAAGGAACCATGATCGTAGCTGCCGGAGCCTACAACTTCTCCATAATAATAATAATAATGCCCTTACCTCGATCGTCAGCAATCTGCTTGATCTTCTCTGCTTCGAAGGCAATGTTGCATGTTGTTTTCTCATTTTCTCTTTTAAACGCAATGATCCTTGTTGTATTAAAAATAATCCTAAGTACAGTATTATTCGCCCTAACACTTCTTGTGCTGAATATTTTTTGAAAATCATCCACTACTTCTGCCATAACAACTTCATCATCTGCAAACGTCAATCCGAGGACCTTCACTGTTCCGAGACAAGCACTTTGTTCTTTTAAGAGAGCCATTCTTATACACAAGACATTTGTCCATGAATGTGATGAATAACCAGGTTTATTATTAAACCAATCACTCAGTCGTGCATGCATTCTTATACTCGTTTCATTATCTTTGTTTATTGATTTTGTCGCTTTTGGAGGCCAACTAATGACCATTGGAAATTTAATACCAAACACACTAATTTCTGTTTTGTCGATATAAACAGAATTACCTAACATATCGTTTCCTATCCCACAGCTGTTCTGTACTGTAACCTGACATCCATAGCATTTATTGAAATAAAGCTCATACAGTCTTTCAATTTGTCCATATCATTAACATTTTCAATTTCAATCAAATCGATACCGCTTTATTTTTTAGATTAAAAAAATGTTAACACGTAATTATTCCATATATTTGGATTTTTTTTTGGCGCAGATTAATACATAAATTAAAAATCTTTGATGTGCTTTTATAACATTCAGAAACCATGTGCTGGGGTCTGGGTATATATGTTATCTTCAAGGACTTGCCTCATCTAACTATGAACTGGAACTGGAGCTGTGGTTCGATCGTTTGCTTTTGGATTAGCATAATCGGGCCTATTTAAGTGAAGAAGAATAACTGTTACAAATCTTAATACGAAAATTCGATAATTTGGGTTAGAATTTCATAACATTAAATGTAAAAGCAATCGTGCTATATTGTCCGAAAATAGCAAATTTGTGTGTTTCTTTCAAATGTAATTTTTTTCACGAAAACTTAAGGAGGGTATATCTAATATAATCGATTTATGTATTAAAAAATAGCACAGAAAAAATCAGTCGCGCTATCTCGTTACAAAAAAAGGAAAATATCATTTATGTGGGTTTACTAACATACAGTTTTAGAAGAAAGCGGAAAAAGGAAGATACTTACAAGCCTGCCACGAGTTGAATGATTTCAAGGGCCATCAGGAAATACATAAAAAAATGGAAGAATCTGAATGAAACAATTGAATTCATCCTGAATTTGCGTTCGCCTTCAAGTGTTCAGTATATTATTCAAATAGAGTGTAATACTTCCTTCGATGTCGATTCGCCTTTTATAGCAGCTTTGCTGGTAGGTGGTTGGCGAGGTAGGGATGGAGTCATGAGAATTGTTACGACTGAGTCATTTTATGAACTTCTCTGAAAAAAAACATTAATTTGGTATTTGAAACCTTATTGATTTTTTTAAAGAAGAAAATTCTATTTGTATAGGATTCACAGATTGATATAAAATTAATGATTTCCTTAACAAAATGCTTCCTCAATTCAGCTGTATTTTATAAATACTGAAGATCTGCTATTCAACTAAAAAGGTTGTCCAGAGAAAGGTTTTTTTTTCTTCTGAACTGACTCCCCTACAAATTGTTCCTTTTCGTTCTAAAATAATCCCTAATTTTGGCAAAAATGAAAAAATATATATATATAAGGGTTATGTCGGCTAGTTAAAAAAAAACAAACACTGAAATAAATAGCATCTGATTTCGGCGTATTTAATTTACAAATTGTCCTAGGTGGTTGAAGGTTATAAAAACGTAAAATCCGTAGCATTGTGGAAATATAATGTAAAAGTAGCCTTCACGTTTTTCACAATTGAAAAAGGGTTAAATTTATTTCGCAAATCCGTCACGAAATAGAAAATCTAAGACGAAAATTATTTTATTCTTAAATGCTTTTTGTTTTGTCGATATGAAAAGAGCCCAGGTTATCGGTAAAGAGTTAACTTAAGGGCCAGCGTTAAATTTTATCTTTAAACGCGAAATACACCTACTTTTGGTTTGGTGGACAACACGCGAATGGTGTCGAAAGGTTTTTACCTTTGATATGAAAACTGAAAATGTCCAATTTTAATTTTATGTAGTATCGACCGGGCTCCTTTGGCGAGTACCATAAGCGCACATGTTATACTTTTTCTTTAAATATTAAATATACCCATTTCTGTTTGCTTTCAGGATATGAGTAGAGAACCAATTCATTCAGTGTAGGTCTTCGTGTCATCTCATACTCAAACCTGTAAAAAATAATTTTGACCCTTACTTAAAAAAATCAAATAACTCCTAAACGGAAATCAGCCACTAGAGCCTTTTCATGCGGACACCCATATTTTCAATATAAAAGTGATCTCAAGTGAATAATAGGGATATACAATAAAGTTTTAAGTGTGTATATTTTTTCATGCGTTAAAAGAAAAAATTTCTCCAAAATTCCGGATCAGAATGATGATTTTGGAATTTTGTTTTTAGATGATTATTGTAATTTTTATCAAATCCCCATGACTAGAGAGTCGCGTATTTTAATATTTATTGTAAATAATTATTGAGAATAAGTAAATAATTTTTTTCAATAATACAGTTTAAAATTTAATTCGGGTATTAAAACTAAATGTTCCCGGAATTGATATAATCTTTAAAATGAAGGATATTTCCTTCAAAACGTTGACAAAATCCAGGGTTATATTTCTAGATTTTATGCTCTTCATATGAATAAATTTACTTTCTTTCTCTCAAAATGATTTTTCATTATCCTTGGGTCAGAACATCTGAAGGTCACAAATTGAAACTTGTCTTTAAAATTTTGTTATTGACCTAAACAATATATACAGAACTTTGAATATGACAAAAAAATGTTGTATTTAAAAGCAAATATTGATTACTGAATCGATTATAAGGCCTACTACTGAGATTTGTACTTATGTATATACATATGAAGGGTATCGCGGATTTATATTTATATTCGAAATATAAATCGTCAAAAATCGACTGCTGTCCAAACCGTTTGAGTCCATGGATTTTGTTTTGTTTTTTTACATTCCATTCAACATAAAATATTGTACATGCTCTTTCTTTTTTTTCAAACCTAATTCATATCCGGTTTCATTTCTTTGGAAAGGAACTGAAATTAAATTAAGTTTTGAGGTATTACTAGCGAATCCTGAGTTTTCGAGGGATTTAATGGTATTTCAAGAAATTTCACAAGACTTAGGGATTTTACTAAACTACCAAGGATTTCAAGCGGTCTCAAAGATTTCTAGGAATTTTAAAAGTAATTTGAGGAATTTCACAGAATTTAAGGATTTTATTAAATCTCTAAAGTTTTTAAGGGACTTCAAAGATTTTTAGGAATTTAAATTTTTTACAGCACTTTAATGAATAAGTTCAATTCAATTCATATCCAAGGGATTTCAACTGATTCGTTCATGAACATCCAGTGAGTTTTTTAACAAATTCAATGTTTTTATATTGTAGAGGAAGATTACTGGAATTTACGTTTCACACGACACAGGAGAGATTGGGATGGACTTTCGATTGGATAAATGTGCCAAAATTCATCTGAAGAAAGAAAAGATTGTTGGCGTTCCCAAGGACCCTGAGCATGAGGATATAAGTGTTACTAGACATGTTGACACTGGAAAGACCTATACATACCTAGGCCTGCCTCAAAGCCGCATTCAGGACGTAAAATCAGTAAAGGAGTCTCTCCGAAGCAGATACAAGCATCTTTTTCGACAGGTTTGGTAATCCAATCTGTCGGCGTTGAACAAGGTACCTGCGACTAACATGATTTCCGTCGCCGGTTCTACTCTACTCGTTTGGGGTGGTTCAATGGACGAAGAACGAACTTAAAGCCCTTGATGTCTCCACACGTAAGACCATGCATATGCATAAAAGCTAGCGTATCAATTCGTTAGTTTCGCGATTATACATTTCATGCCGTCAAGGCGGGCGCGGACTTTTGAATCTCCAGTGTCTTCATAACCGATTTTTTTTAGTACAGCTTACATCGTTGCAAATGGAAAAGATCCTCTCCTAAAAATGGTCAGGAATCACGAGATGGTTGGCAAAGG